>JAKCPI010021660.1:0-40135 GCA_023213315.1 Euborellia annulipes
TACGTCCTAGAAAAGATTATTCAAAAAGGTTTACCCTAGTAAAATTTGTTTTTCAACATTTACTTATATATATTCTGTATTTTTTTAATAATCTTAATAAAATTGTTTATAATATATCGTATAAAAGCATTCGTTGGTTTCTCATATTGTTTAAAAGAAAGAAAAAAATCCAATCTGTTGCATATTTAATGATGGCTGTCACAAATCTGATAGGGCTTTGAATTTTTGACGTCCTTGTCATTTTTCACTATTGTTATTGATTCATAATATTTGATTCTTATCTTACATTTATTTTTCCTCATTCTTCCTTCCTTCCTCGCTCTGCCTGGAGCCCGAACCCGCGACTTTTGGTATACGAGGTTAGCATGATAACCTCTACACGAAGCCCCAGGGCTAAGAGATTTTTCAAAAGAGCACAAATTGAGCGTTGGGAGAGAAAGAAGTTGGGACCCTTGTTGGGATACTCTTTTTGCCAACTTGCCAAGCCCAAGTAAGGTTTTTTGCAGTGCTCTTCATAGCATTCTGACCTCATCCCCAACCTCTGGACCACGATTATAACAGTGATTCGTAAAAACAAAAGAAAAACTGAAAAAGGAAAAGTTCTTGAAGTCACGATATACTTTTTTTGATTTAGTACTCACTTATTACTGAAACTGTTGCAATAACCAATTATAATTTAAAATAAACTTTGTGTGTTAAAATTAGGTTGTTTTAAATTATTTTCTTGCATTTTAATTCATATAAAAATAACAAATGCCTTCCGGGCCAACCTGCCCCGAGGTCCGGGCCAACCTGCCCCGACCACGGGGCAGGTTGGCCCACTCAAAATATTTTAGAAATAATTATTTTTTTTAATTTTAACATCAATTTAGGAGACTTTTACGATGACCATTTGGTAGCTTAAGGTTGCACCAACATTTTAAAATGAAAACATAAACGAAAATGATTAAATAAAAAATTTTATAAAAGAAATAAAAATTAGTGGGCCAACCTGCCCCGGTCTCCCCTACCCGAAAAAAGATAAGGTAAGGGCACACTGAGCGCAAATCGGTGGATCCGTGGTTCGACTCCCGGCGGCACACCCTTATATCTTTTTCGGGTACATGAAGTAATATCTAATTATATATACTTAATTTATATTATAAATAAATAAATACAGTATATTTAATATTTTCTGAGTATTTCCAATGCACGAGTTATAGTTTTTAAAAAGTGGACTTGAAAGTCGAAAAATGATTAATCGATTCCGAGAATCGAAAAATATCAAGTCGATTCCAAAATCGAAAATCGACTTTTTCGAGCGCCTTTTCCATCCCTATTCTCTTCTTTGCAAGGAGGCCAGCACTTGATATATTTTATAAATTCTTCGTTAGGGTTTATTTAAATATTTGAAAATATCTTAATACGTTAGTGATAGAATATGCTATTGGTTTTAATTGTTATAAAATTTATAGCTATCCGATATTTAACAGTCAAAATTTGAATTAGCGGGAATTATTGATTTTTTTTTTAAATTTTATATTAGTTACCAACCATTTTAGTAGTCAAATAGAGAATAAAATAGATGATAATTTATGTCCATTTCGAAAGAACTATTTAAAGCTAAATAAATATTCTATATGTAGTAAATTCTTTTTATTTTTTTTAATAAGAAAAATCCCTAAGATACTCTAACCATAAAAATTCACGAGATACACACACAACCAGAAGAGCATAAAAATATTTTATGCAAAAAGTCGTAAATCATTATTAGATAAAAAAATTTACCTGTATTAAAGGGAATAAATTGCAGTGAGCTTATTGAATAAGGAATAAATAAATTTTCTATATTCTTTTTTTCTACAAAATTAAAAATGATTAGATCGTATCTACATAATAAATGCAAATTACAAAATTCAATATCTTATTTGGCTCAGAGGTCGAGGGTTAGCTTCGGTTGTCAAAAGTCAAAAAAATTATTTTCAATTTAATTGGATTCCAATTAAAATATGCAATATATGGACCCTGTTATGCAATAGTGTGTCAAGCGCCAAATAATTAAAAATTGAGTTAAGCACGGAATATTGTTTCAAATGCTATCATTAATAATATTTTTTATGAAATATGTCCTAAAAAAATTTATATTTAATGTTACTTGCACAATTGAAAAAAAAAAAAATTATATATAATCCAATGTAAACAAAAATCTTTATTGTTGATTTTCTCAAAACTCGGTAGATGGCGCTTGACACACTAATGCGTAACAGGGTCCATATAGTCTATTTGTGAGAAAAATATAAAGTAAATGGCTTCCAATTAAAGGTATTGAACATTCGTCAGAAAGCATTACTTCTACTTAAAGAAACTCTTGAACCAGAAAATTAAAAAATTAAAATAAAATAAAAGTTTTAAATATGCAACTTTATGCAATAATAGGTAAATGAAAGAATAGCAGCTAAAATTATTTCATTTATTGACCAGCTAGGCTGACGTTTCGGGCTTGACCAAGACCATCCTCAGTGCTATAACAACATAGAGTATATTTTTTTTATATATATTATTTGTGAAATTTTACAAATTATAACATTGATAACATGGTATAAATCAGAGATATTGTAATTACCTTGCACTGCCTGTTCTCGACTAATTGGCTTATATTATTAATTTTGATTTTTAAAATTGTAATTCAATCATTTTACATACTAATTTTTTAAATATCTGTAACCGATTGTTCATGAAATATATGATTGAGTTATTGATTGTATGCCTAAATTGACAGCCCGCAAGGTAATTACAATATCTCTGATTTATATCCTGTTATAATGTTATAATTTGTAAAATTTCACAAATAATATATATAAAAAAAAAAATATTCTCTATGTTGTTATAGTTCTGACGATTTTTTTTTTTTTTTTTTAATTAAAGCTATTTAAAATATCTACAACTTATAGAAGCCCTTTTTTTGATTTTCGAAAAAATAAATTTTTTTTAGATTAATCGCATTAAATAAAAGATATTAAAAAAAATCTGGTGTGACTGGCGCACAGCACACAACTTTCTCTTACCTTCGGTAATCGAAAGTTGTGTACTGTGCTTGTCACACCAGATTTTTTGTGTCGACATGTATTTAGTTTCCGACAGTAGGGTACACAATTGAATTCAAGATGTAAAATTTATAAGTATGGGAAAATATTTATATTTTGATACCATGGCAACCATTTCTCCTATCTTTTCTATGGAGTACAAGAGTAAAGTGGTCTTCAGAAGATTTCAATCACAAAATGAGAATATACATTTTATAGAGAATCTAAAAAATAATTGATTTTTGAATTTAAAAAAAAAATCGTTGGAGCAAATTTTGAGAAAATCGAAAAAAACTGAAAAAGTGCATCAGTAAAGTACTAGTACTCTTTGGCCGATTTTGTTCAAAAGCTTCGTGTCACGTCCCATGGGGGTGCCTAACTTAAATATAAAATTTCAACTTCCTAGCTCTTTTCGTTCTTGAGATATTTTGTTCACAGACACACACACACACACACACACACAGACAGACAGACAGACAGACAGACAGACAGACAGACAGACCATGTCGCGAAAACCACTTTTTTGGATTCAGGGGACCTCAAAACGTGAAGATCCATCAAAATCTCGACATCGAATTTTTGACATGAATCCAATACTTTCTCTCTATATATATATTACATATATACATAGGTAAGAGAAAGTAAAAAAAGGAGCTCTATAAGTTGTAGATAATTAAATTAGTAATCATTGTGTTAAAGAATAATTAATTTTTTACCCTTAATTAATTAGCTGGAAGCTGTAGAATGAAATGGAATGAATCCCTTGTATTCCTATGGAAAAACGCCATCTCTTGCCGCCTCGAGGAACTCGGTAGTCAAAAGCTTTCTAACGACTTTTCGAGACGCGCAATTTAATGGTCTTTTAAGGCATCTGAGGCTATTTAGGCACCGTCTCTATTGATTGATATCCAATTCAATTGAAATACATTTTTTCGCCTGTGACTGGATGCGAACCCGCGACCTTTGGCACCAGAAGCCAATGCTCTATCTGAGCCATAGGTCAAGGGCATACAAATGAAATAAATAAAGTTTTTCTTTTCTTTCAATATCAGAAAGTTAACAGGAAGTTGACATCTAATTTCTGTGTAGGTGGACATAATAAAAGTTAGTATCTAACTAGCTAAATAAATAAATAGATAAGCAGCAGGAGCAGCATTTCCTTTTTGGTGGTCCAGGGAGAAGAGAAAAAGAGAGAGATAGGATGCTTAATTAGATTCAAACAAACTAACGAGACTGATGAACAATAATTCATTAATTTTCACGTAACAAGGCTAATTAATATCTTAGGCCGGTGGGAGAGAGAGCGAGAGAGAGTATTGATTTTATCTCCTCAATCTCCATTTAAAGGAACAGGAGGGTCTTTTTTCCTTTTTTTTTTTTTATTTGGGAAGGATAATCTGAAGTGTCTTTCTTGTAAGGCGGTTTAATGCCAGAAAGGATTAACGATAAAATGTTGATTGAATTAAACCGTTTATAGAATTTTTTGATTTCCATTTCTTTAACTAGGATGAAATAAATTTACTTTTTTTTTTTATTTATTAATTAAGTCCAACATCTAATCTCAAAAATTGTAGTAGAGAGATTATCAAAAATAACGTTTTAAAATTTTTTTGTATCACAATCTCCATTTGTTTCGGACGTTAAAGTCTCCAAGTTAGATTTTATTCATCTCTATATTCCGCTATATACTATTCAAGATTATCATTTTATTTAAAAATAAAAAGCGAAATAAGTCAAATTTCTGTACTCTGTTAAAAATTTTCAAGGGATATTCATAAACTAGTATAGGAAGTCTGTTACACAAACTTTTTATGAGTTTTACATTTGGGATTATGAAAAGTTCATATACTAACTAAATCCATCAAAATCTCGACATCGAATTTTTGACATGATCGCAATACTTTCTCTCTCTATATATTTCATATATGGACCCTGTTATGCAATGGTGTGTCAAAGACCAAAAAATTCAAAAATGAGTTAAGCACGGAATATTGTTTCAAATGCTTTAATTAATAGTATTTTTTATGAAATATGTCCTAAAAAAATTTATATTTAATGTTACTTGCACAATTGACAAGAAAAATTATATATAATCCAATGTAAACAAAAAACTTTATTGTTGATTTTCTCAAAACTCGATGTTTGGTCTTTGACACACCATTGCATAACAGGGTCCATATAGGCTAAGAGAAAGTAAAAATGAACTTTCATAAACCAATTTATAAAAAGTTTCATAAACGGATTTAGGCCTAGTTAAAAATACCGTCTCCTCGAGAGGTTTGAACTCGAGCTCTTGCTTTCTTCCCTTCATTTGTATGACGCCTTTACCATCTCGACTAAATACTTTGTTAAGAATATCATACTTTTTTAAGCTACTTAAATTTGATTCATAATTTTTACTTTCTCTTACCTATGTATATATGTAATATATATATAGAGAGAAAGTATTGGATTCATGTCAAAAATTCGATGTCGAGATTTTGATGGATATACACGTTTTGAGGTCCCCTGAATCTAAAAAAGTGGTTTTTGCGACATGGTCTGTCTGTGTGTGTGTCTGTGTGTCTGTGTGTGTGTGTGTCTGTGTGTGTTCAATTTTAAGCATGAAGGAATTGAGCTAGGAGGTTGAAATTTTATATTTAAGTTAAACACCTCCCGGGACCGGAAAAATAAGCTTTTAATCAAAATCGGCCAAAGAGTACTAGTACTTTACTGATGTACTTTTTCAGTTTTTTTCGATTTTCTCAAAATTCGCTCTAACGATTTTGATTAAAATTCAAAAATCAATTATTTTTTACATGCTCTTTCAAATGTATATTCTCGTTTTGCTCTCAAAATTGTTTGAAGCACACTTTACTCTTGTGCTTCATAGAGAAGATAGGAGAAATGGTTGCCATGGTAACAAAATATAAATATTTTCCCATGTTTATAAATTTGACATCTTTAATTCTAATATATTGGCGGAAACTAAATATATGTCGACACAAAAAATCTGGTGTGACAAGCACAGAACACAACTTTCGATTACCGAAGGTAAGAGAAAGTTGTGTGCTGTGCGACAGTCACACCAGATTTTTTTACTTAATAAACTAGTTTATGAATTTGATTTAATAAACTGGGCATATTAAGATTCAAGCACGAAAGTATTTGAAAAACGATTGAAAATTCATGTTTTTTTTTACAGTGTACTTTAATGCAGAAAATTTGGAGATTTTACTTCAAGGTCTTCAAAATATCAAATAATTTTTTATCGAAAAAAAGAAAACAATTATAGATAATTATGCCATTAACTTGATTTACACCAAATTTGACCCTCTAAAGTAAGTCTGTTTTAATTATTAAATAAAAATTTTGGGGCCGGTTTCAAATTCTTGTCCAGTTTCCGGGGAGATCAAGTATCAAGTTACATTTCTTTCCATGGCATAATTAACGAACGCTGAATAGAGAGAGAGAGAGAGATAGTTCTGTCCCTTATTGTCCATGTCTATGTCCATGTCCGTGTCTCTACCCTGTGGGATGTCATCCGCGCCCAAACAAAAACAACACGCTAGAACAATGAGCCTTTTCTTTTCAGACAGTCATTTTTTCTTGAATATGACACCAGCAACGCGATTGTTTCTGATACAATATGACATACAAAGGAACTATTAGGAAATTTATGGAGTGCTAGAGCATTATTCACGCAGAAATTTCGCTTATTAAATCAATTTTAACGATCGATAATTTATTATAGTGTGCGGCGGATCTCCGAATGTTTAAAAAACATGTGTAGGTTGATACTTGTAGAATTCGTTTATACGTTCCCAACAGGTTATTATATTAATAAAATTTAATTCCTAAAAGTTAACCTCTAACCCACCTTATTTTATATATATATATATATAAATTCTCAAATTCATTCGACCATTCGTTTTTGTTTTTGTTTTTTTGCTTCCCTTTTGAAAATTGTCTTTAATAGTCGGGAATCGATTTAAGAAAGAATTCTTTAAATTAGGGGTCTTTTATTTTGAAGGGTAACGGTTAATTTTTTTTAAAGGAGAAAATTTTCAAAACAAAAATATAATTATAGAAATTTAGCTTCCTAAAACAAAAAAAAAAAAAAAATGTTAAACAATATGGATATTGCATTATTATAAAGCATTCTATTTTAACTATACTAAAATAGGTTAAAATAAAAAAAAAAGGTTAAAGAGGAAATGTTTTTTGTTTAAAAAACGCATTAAAGTCTCTAAGATTTTTTTCTATTATATTTTAAAAAAATAAACAATTTATTTAAAAATAAATGTGATAAAATCAAAACCTTGTTACTTTCCTAAAATGTTCTATTTAATACAAACAAAAAATATTGAATAAATATTTTTATTTAAAATAAACCACGCTTAATCGAAAGTTTGATAGAAAAGTTCAATTTTATAGTTAAATTATAACTCTCCAGCTCTCAGATTACGTTATTTGATATTTAGATTAGGCGTTGAATTTCAAGACATTTCTTCTGTAATTCAAAACCAAATAGCAATTTGTAAGCATTAAAGAATTTCTATATTCAAAAAACGAAAAATTTATGAAATAATTTTTTACTTTCTCTTATCTATGTATAGGCTATATGTAATCTCTATATAGAGAGAAAGTATTGGATTCATGTCAAAAATTCGATGTCTAGATTTTGATGGATATACACGTTTTGAAGTTCCCTGAATCCAAAAAAGTGGTTTTCGCGACATGGTCTGTCTGTGCTTGTGTGTGTGTGTGTGTTCAATTTTAAGCATGAAGGAATTGAGCTAGGAGGTTGAAATTTTATATTTAAGTTAGGCACCCCCATGGGACGTGACACGAAGCTTTTGAACAAAATTGGCCAAAGAGTACTAGTACTTTACTAATGCACTTTTCAGTTTTTTTTTCGATTTTCTCTAAATTTGCTCCAACGATTTTTTTTTAATTCAAAAATCAATTATTTTTTAGATTCTCCATAAAATGTATATTCTCATTTTGTCATTGAAATCTTCTGAAGACCACTTTACTCTTGTACTCAATAGAAAAGATAGGGGAAATGGTTGCCATGGTAACTTGAATTCTAATATATCGGAGGAAACTAAATACATGCCGACACAAAAAATCTGGTGTGACAAGCACAGTATACAACTTTCGATTACCGAGGGTAAGAGAAAGTTGTGTGCTGTGCGCAATCACACCAGATTTGTAGAATTTAACCACCCTTGTTTGAACTTAATTAAAAACATCGTACTGCGTCCTACTGCCAGGTAAACAATTGATGGCAACAAATTTGATCTTCAGATAATTTAGGTAAGTAATTTATTTCTTCTTCTCCATCTTCTCTCCTGGCCTTGACCCGCGATGCCAGGTCGGCGGACCTCACTTTTTCCCTCCAACCCTATCATGTGTTTATACGACCGGAAGAAATAGGAGAGGCCGGCTCGTCGCACGGTCTGACGCCTATTGAAAAGAGAAAGGAAGAGACAGACATTTAAAGAACTGAAGGACTGCCTTTTCCAGCTCGGGCAGCTCGTGGTCGCCATCCACGTACCCGCAAGATATAGGCCCCTGAACAAAGGTAAGTAATTTAATTATAATTTCTATATTTAAGGCATTTGGATACCAAATGGAGTTCATCATATTTGAGTTCATCATAGTCTTTTCTAATCTACCCTGGCCTTAAATTCCAAATTTCATCAAATTTAGACTCATAGGGTCCAAGTTATGAAAAACTAAAAAATAGGGGACCCCGATCATTTTGAGTTCATCCTAGTCTTTTCTATTCTACCTGGCCTTAAAACCCAAATTTCATCAAATTTGGACCTACTGGGTCCAAGTTATGAAAAACTCAAAAATAGGCGGGCCCGGGATCATTTTGAGTTCATCCTAGTCTTTTCTATTCTACCCTGGCCTTAAATTCAAATTTCATCAAATTTGGACCTACTGGGGTCCAAGTTATGAAAAACTCAAAAATAGGCGGGCCCGGGATCATTTTGAGTTCATCCTAGTCTTTTCTATTCTACCCTGGCCTTAAATTCCAAATTTCATCAAATTTGGACCTACGGGGTCCAAGTTATGAAAAACTCAAAAATAGGCGGGCCCGGGATCATTTTGAGTTCATCCTAGTCTTTTCTATTCTACCCTGGCCTTAAATTCCAAATTTCATCAAATTTGGACCTACGGGGTCCAAGTTATGAAAAACTCAAAAATAGGCGGGCCCGGGATCATTTTGAGTTCATCCTAGTCTTTTCTATTCTACCCTGGCCTTATATTCCAAATTTCATCAAATTTGGACCTACGGGGTCCAAGTTATGAAAAACTCAAAAATAGGCGGGCCTGAGATCTTTTAGAATTTCTAACACGTTTGCAATGGTCTACTTTTTCCCTATAATCGATAGGCTAAATAGGTAAGAGAAAATAATAATATAACTGTTAAAAAATTTTAACAGGAATATCGTTTAGTCTACTATTGGAAATATAGCCTCTTTCCATCTATTACAAGAAAATATACTAAAAATTATCGAGGAAGCAAATTTATAGTCTAAAATATATGCTAGCGCTAGAAGAAAATATACTAATAATTATTGAAGAAACAAATTTATAGAGTTTAATATATATGCTAGCACCATCTATTTCAAGAAAATATAACTAAAGCCAAATATACAGGGTCTACAATATATGGTGGCGCGATCTATTAGAAGAAAATATACTAATGATTATTGAAAAAACGAATTTATAGAGTTTAATATATATGCTAGCACCATCTATTTCAAGAAAATATAACTAAAGCCAAATATACAGGGTCTACAATATATGGTGGCGCGATCTATTAGAAGAAAATATACTAAAGGTTATTTAAAATATGTTCGGCTATTTTCGGAATATTCCGGAAATATTCGGAAATGTGGTGCCCACAGAATCCTATAGTTATAAGGAAGGATATAGTCTAGGACGATTTAGTATCTCACCGGCTGCCGGTGAGTGAACATAGGAGGGGTCTATGTCAATTTGCTCTCTATTAATTAGCATTTAAAAAATACTGAAAATGAAAAAAAATACTGATAATTTAATAGAAATTCTTATATAAATATGAATACATGATATAATTGATGATTTTAAATGAATTAAGAAATCTTAATAAGGAATTGGACTTGTTGGATTAGTATTATGGTCACATGTATTGGGTATATGGGGAGATGTTGACTCGTCAACGGTCAGCATCCCACCAACCCGCCCTTAATAGATACTTTTCTTATATAATAATATTACTACCCGAAGCTATCGTCGCCGCACTCCCGAAAATAACCGAAGACTTCCGAGGATTTTAATTCATCTTATTGTTGAAAGGTGGCAGCATAATCTTATAATATTAATTAGAATTAAAATCCTCGGAAGTCTTCGGTTATTTTCGGGAGTGCGGCGACGATAGCTTCGGGTAGTATTATTATTATATAAGAAAAGTATCTATTAAGGGCGGGTTGGGTGGGATGCTGACCGTTGACGAGTCAACATCTCCCCATATACCCAATACATGTGACCATAATACTAATCCAACAAGTCCAATTCCTTATTAAGATTTCTTAATTCATTTAAAATCATCAATTATATCATGTATTCATATTTATATAAGAATTTCTATTAAATTATCAGTATTTTTTTTAATTTTCAGTATTTTTTAAATGCTAATTAATAGAGAGCAAATTGACATAGACCCCTCCTATGTTCACTCACCGGCAGCCGGTGAGATACTAAATCGTCCTAGACTATATCCTTCCTTATAACTATAGGATTCTGTGGGCACCACATTTCCGAATATTTCCGGAATATTCCGAAAATAGCCGAACATATTTTAAATAACCTTTAGTATATTTTCTTCTAATAGATCGCGCCACCATATATTGTAGACCCTGTATATTTGGCTTTAGTTATATTTTCTTGAAATAGATGGTGCTAGCATATATATTAAACTCTATAAATTCGTTTTTTCAATAATCATTAGTATATTTTCTTCTAATAGATCGCGCCACCATATATTGTAGACCCTGTATATTTGGCTTTAGTTATATTTTCTTGAAATAGATGGTGCTAGCATATATATTAAACTCTATAAATTTGTTTCTTCAATAATTATTAGTATATTTTCTTCTAGCGCTAGCATATATTTTAGACTATAAATTTGCTTCCTCGATAATTTTTAGTATATTTTCTTGTAATAGATGGAAAGAGGCTATATTTCCAATAGTAGACTAAACGATATTCCTGTTAAAATTTTTTAACAGTTATATTATTATTTTCTCTTACCTATTTAGCCTATCGATTATAGGGAAAAAGTAGACCATTGCAAACGTGTTAGAAATTCTAAAAGATCTCAGGCCCGCCTATTTTTGAGTTTTTCATAACTTGGACCCCGTAGGTCCAAATTTGATGAAATTTGGAATTTAAGGCCAGGGTAGAATAGAAAAGACTAGGATGAACTCAAAATGATCCCGGGCCCGCCTATTTTTGAGTTTTTCATAACTTGGACCCCGTAGAGTCCAAATTTGATGAAATTTGGAATTTAAGGCCAGGGTAGAATAGAAAAGACTAGGATGAACTCAAAATGATCCCGGGCCCGCCTATTTTTGAGTTTTCAATAACTTGGACCCCATAAGTCCAAATTTGGCGAAATTTGGAATATAAGGCCTGAGTAGAATCGAAAAGTTTTTCTTAACTTGGACCCTGTGAGTCCAAATTTGACGAAATTTAAATGTTTAAGGCCAGGGTAGAATAGAAAAGACCAAGATGAACTCAAAATGATCCTGGGCCCGCCTATTTTTGAATTTTTCTTAACTTGGACCCTGTGAGTCCAAATTTGACGAAATTTAAATGTTTAAGGCTAGGGTAGAATAGAAAAGACTAAGATGAACTCAAAATGATCCCGGGCCCGCCTATTTTTGAGTTTTCAATAATTTGGACCGCGTGAGTCCAAATTTGATGAAATTTGGAATTTAAGGCCAGGGTAGAATAGAAAAGACTATGTACAACTCAAAAAGATCTCTTGCCTTCGGCGAGCAATTGCAGAGTATTAAAGTTTCAAATTTCCCTCTCTCTGGACATCTCTGACTATAGCAAATCAGCAAGAGAGTTTTCAAAGGCTACATACACCGGAAATGAATGGCTAGCTGCTTTACATATAGAAATGATAAATAAATTACTTACCTAAATTATCTGAAGAGCTAATTTCTTGACATCAATTGTTTACCTGGCAGTAGGACGCAGTACGATGTGTGTCTGAGAAACAGTTACAAAATATTTTCGTCTTTGCCAAAAAATGACATTATTCATTGTCAAATAAAGTTTTGTTTTTAAAAAACTTTTTGACTTTTAATTGAACATCTTGGTCCGAATCCTTTTGAACATTGTGAAAAAGGTTCCTGAGCTTCATCTAACATTACTTTTTTTTCTTAAATCAAAATTCACTCTAAGGTGTTTGAATAAAATTAACTATAATTATTTTTGTCTAATCTATGAGTTTTATATACATACTCTTTTTTTATTAAATTTTTACTTTCTCTTACCTCTATATTTGTTAATATAAAGATAGAAAGTATTGGATTCATGTCAAAAATCGATTCGAATTTTAAGATGTAAAATTTATAAGTATGGGAAAATATTTATATTTTGGTCCCATGACAACCATTTCTCCCATCCTTCCTATGAAGTAGAAGAGTTTATTTTTTAGATGCTTTTTAAAATGTATATTCTCATTTTGTCATTGAAATCTTCTGAAGACCACTTTACTCTTGTACTTCATAGGAAAGATAGGAGAAATGGTTGCCATGGTAACAAAATATAAATATTTTCACATATAAATTTTACATCTTGAAAATCGAATGTACCGTACTGTCGGAAACTAAATACATGTCAACACAAAAAATCTGGTGTGACAAGCACAGTACACAACTCACGATTACCGAAGGTAAGAGAAAGTTGTGTGCTGTTCGCCAGTCACACCAGATTTTTTACATTTAATTAATATTATTTTAACTTAAAAAAATGCGTTCATTGAAAATAAATTAATTGAAATAAATAAGATGACGTCTAAATGACCTAATAAGATTTAAAAGTAACATAACCTTGTCTTGAGCAAAAAAAAAGATTTTTAATTGCTTATTTAATTAAAACTAAATATCTGTGATTTAATTATCAAATAAATGAATATTTTATTTAAATTATTGTATATTTAATTAAGAAAATAAAGTTAAAATTTTATTACCAACCTAATATTTATAAATTCCCCAAATACTAAAGAAAATGGATTCAATTTTTATTAAAGCTTGATTAATGATTCGTAGTGAACCAGCTGATCTGTTTTTCAATTTCCTAGAAATTCTAAATAGTCTTGAAAAAAAAGGGGAAGAAGATAAAAAAAAGAAGACCAAGCGAGTTATCCCGTAATTCTCTTTAAGGCCGAATCTGAATCCCACTGAAGCAGCCTTCTATTAGCATCATCAAGTCTCTCTTCTTGGAATCAAACAGAAAATTTATTAATTGAGGTATCAATTTTATTTTTAGAGTCTCTTTACCTTGTAGGCCTAAGCTTCTAAAACCGCATTTCAAAAATTTACTAAAAAAATTTCTCCCATGAATTTAGATTTAATATTATAGGCCTACTATTGTATATATCAGTGTTTCCCAACCTGTTGAAGTCCACGGCACACCAAAGGTGCGTTGAGAATAACATTACATTATAGGCACCCTTCCTTTTTTTTTCCACCCTAGCAAAACGAAATTTTTGCCGCCCTCCAGACGGAATTTCCTCCTCCCTGGGGAATTTTTTTTTTTCGCTTCCGTCAGAATCAAACGAAATTTTTGCCACTATCCGATAAATTTTTTCTCCCTCCACGCAATTTTTTCCGCCATCCGCGAATATTTTTTTACTTTCTCTTACCCTATATATGAAATATATATAGAGAGAAAGTATTGCCTTCGAGGTTTGGTGTAGAGGTTAGCGTGCTAACCTCGTATACCAAACATCGAGGGTTAGGACCCCAGGTAGTCCGATGATTTTATTTAAGCCATTTGGATACCAAATAGCTTAAATACCCAGGTAGGAATTGCCAATGCTGACAATTGGCCGAACCTTGGGCCAGTTGTCATTTGCCAAGCCTTGGGTAGTGACCATTGGGCCAAGCCTGGTCCGAGGCTTGGCCCAATAGTATTATATTATTAAACCGCCCTCGGGGCTTGGCGTAGAGGTTAGCGTGCTAACCTCGTATACCAAACATCGCGGGTTCGGACCCAGGTAGTCCGATAATTTTATTTAAGCCATTTGGATACCAAATGGCTTAAATAAGAATGCCTGGACCCTAATATAGAAAAATTCATAAATAACGGTTATCGTCAAAGTCTTATATGGCCTAAGTTGCCGAAAAGACTGTGTGAATGTGTGTGTGAATGAGAAAAAAGTGTGAATGTTTAAAAAAAAAATAAAAAAATAAATATTATTAAACCGAGCATTAGGAAGTCACCAATGGACCAAGCCTGGACTGAGGCTTGGCCCAATGGTATTATTTTATTAAACCGAGCCTCAACCCCGTGAAGTTACATCATTAACCTCCTATTTCTTATCTAATTCCTCCTTTTGCGTTCATTTCTAGCTTATGAACTAATCTTATTTCTATATACGGGGTAGTTGGACTCGGTTCCTTTATTTAACCTCTTCTATACTAGAGAGGATGTCCTGATTTGGGGACGGGCTCCCTGTATTAAATTAACTAAATCCCACTTTTTTATTTTAAACGAAAATAAAAATTTCATATTTTTTGGGTCCAAGACAAGTTTCAATTAAATTAATTGATAATAAATTATATTTTTCTAATTTAATTTCGTTTATTTTATTCATAGACATTTTTCTTTGCATTTTTGTACATCATATAACCGGAATATAATTTAATATTCTCTTTCTGGCTGGTCATATGCAAAATGGATTTGGCAGAAAGAGATAGGCTCTTTATTATTATTCGAGTCGCGATATCCACACACAGAGGAGAGAGAGAGAGAGAGAGAGGACTTATCTCCTTCTAACATCCTCCGATGTCCATTTATCTTGAGGCAATATCGTTTGCGGCAGCAGCCAGGTTCCTGTTTAAATTAGCCGAATCGACTCCTGGAATGTCTCTCTGTCTGTCCGTCTGTTTATTGTAGGTGTATAGTATGCGTGGGTGTCGTAGAAAAGAAGAGAGGGTTCTAAAACGTTTGTTATTTGATAGCGGAAAAACACATTAGCATTCAAAAAAAGAAGTGAAAGAAAAATGATGAATAGAAATAATAATATTTTAGTTAATATAAAATTTCTATTTAAAATAGAATTCATTTCAATCAAGTTTAATTTGTGGCCCTCGGGGCTTGGCGTAGAGGTTAGCGTGCTAACCTCGTATACCAAACGTAGCGGGTTCGGACCCCAGGCAGTCCGATGATTTTATTTAAGCCACTTGGATACCAAATGGCTTAAATAAGAATGCCTGGACCCCAAATAAATATATATTATACTAAATACGAGTATCGTTTAAAGTCTTAAATGGCCTAAGATGCCGAAAAGACTGTGTGTATGTGTGGGTGTGAATGAGAAAAAAGTGTGAGTGTTTAAAAAAAAAAAAAAAAAAAGTTTAATTTGTGTATTTTTTTTTCTGAAGCTATTTACCCCTGTATCTATTTTTATAAATTAACTATTTAAGAATGTAAATTAATTAATTTTAAGATGCTTTGTCCTGAGAATGCACCAAAAATGTACAGTTGGCGTCACAAGTGCCTGGTGTGCTTGAGAGTGGAGCCTTGAGGTTAGGCAACCAAAATGCCTAACCGTCGGAAGTGTTGTCTTAAAAGTAGCTCCCTTCAGTTGCATTAAAATAAAAGTGTATTTATTTATTTATTTTTTATTTATTTTAAGAAAATTGGTTTGGCCGACTAAGTTCAAGGCTCTAGCACATCAGGCGCCGACTTTGGCTGAACTAATAACTTATTTCCAAATTTTTGTATTTAAGAGGCGAGTCTCGAATCGTTAATAGCCGATTGAGAATCTGGTTACTCTACGCGACAAGAGATGGCGTTAGTTCTGCCCATAGGGAAACAAGCATTTTAGTCCATTTCATTTGAAAGGTTCGAGCAAATTAATTAATAGCAAAAAATTGATAATTTTTTAACAATGATAGTCCGAATTTTTTTAAAAAGAAAATATTGACTTTGACTGGGCGCTGAATGTAATTATGATAGATCTTAAATTTAAAAAAATGTCTATCGAAGAATATAAGAGGGTTTCTATTGAATAGAGCCATGAAGATGGCTATAGTCGACCGAAACGTCACTGTGGGTTTAAATACAATAAAGAAATAATAATAGCAGAAGTTAAAATTTTGCTGGGACAGATCGTTAAGGTTATGGATATGGAGGCGTCTATACGTTTTAGTTTAGATATAAATAGCTTTAATAAAAATAAAAAAAATTTGAGGTCGATAGGTTCAAAATTGTGGCCGCTGGAACCTCTCAAAATCAGCACCACGAGACGCGCCCCTTAACCTCTCTATTATAAACTTCGACAGATATTTTTGTTATTAGATTAGATAAATATAAAATTTCGTGAGGCGGAAATGTTTTAATTACAGTTAATTTGTTCAAAGAGGTGTGTGTGTGTGTGTGTGTTAATTAATTTGAAAAGAAGTGGCGGATAATTGAGTGAGTCCAAATGTGAGGACATGCACGACGGCGTGATCGTTTGCAAATTGCAATTGCACTCAGCCCAACTGTGTGAGAAAGTGTATGTGTTGGTATGTGTGGTGCTCTACAGGCATGCCAACCTGATAAAACGCGCTCAACACTTTGTAAATCACACTCACACTAGAGATATATGCAAATGCTTTTACAGATAATAGTAATTTGTTCTTCCTCTTTTCTTCTAAAGAGATATACATCATACCTATATTCAAATAATATCAAATACAAAATTAAGCTTTCTAATAAACAGATTAAAATTTATATTTTTTCCACTATGGCCAGAAATTACTTATTCAGAGTGTTTGTCTCAAAATTGATTCATGTATTAGAAATATGTCTCTTTTTTGCTTAAATTGTGGTTTATTTTAACAAATAATAGTACAAAAAGTGTGTTATTAATTACAATAAATACAACGTTTCTGCAGCCGTCATCAGGTAGATGCATTCACTTTGAACAATGAAGCTGAGGGTTAGGTATTATTTACATGCGTGGCTAACTTGCCTTGCTTACATTCGTAGCCAACTTCACTTCGTTGTTATACGTGTACAAATGTAAGCGGGGTGAAGTTAGCCACGCATGTAAATAATACCTAACCCTCACTCAGTTAGTGTTCACTGATGACGGCTGCAGAAAACGTATTTTATTATAATATTAAAAAATAACACAATTTTTGTATTATTGTATTATTTGCTAAAATAAACCATGATTAAAGTAAAAAAAAAAAATGTCTTATTTTTAATAACAATAATCGTGAATGTTGATATCAATTGATTCATATAATACCTTTATTTTAATATGAAATTTATTAATTTTATTTAAATTTGAATTGAATAAAATTTTAAATTTTATTAAATAAACTTCGAAATAATAATACATTAATTAATTTCAAAGAGAAAACTCATGAATAAATAAATCATAAAGATCGGAATAAGAAATTTCTGGACAAAAATATAAATTTAACCCTTTTGATAGCAAACTATAGACCTACGTTTAAATTGTGTGATTTCAATAAATTGCAATTGCATTAGTATTGAGATTAAAGCCCGGTAGTTAGGCAGCCCAAATGGCACACGCTCACTAAACTTTTTTCTGATTAAAACATTGAGGTAATTTTTTTATTTCGATATATCTTGAAATTTATATTAAAAAAGACCTTTTTATGATTATTCTTTTGCTACAAAGGGTCGTTCGGCAGAATGCCTGCTTTGAAAAAGGTATTTCCTACACACACAAGCTGTCATTTGGGCTGCCTAACTACCGAGCTTCAGTCTCACTACTATTGTAATGGATTGTATAAAATCACATTTTTCAAAAGCAAAAATGAAGAAAATTTTTGAAGAAATCGATTTTTTTTCACAGAGGTCATAAGGTCATTAAAACTGGAAAAGGAAAAAAAAAATTTCTGAAATAACTATCTTTAAATTGCTGTAATTTTTTCTAATAATAATCATAATAATGATAATATTTCTGAATGATATATAATGGAAACTACATTGGAATACATGAATATGTAAATTTTTGTATAAAATATTTCACTTAATTGCTTCTTTTAAAATTTTCCAGGTAAGAGAGAAGAAAAAAAAAAAATACTCTGACCTTCTTATTTATGGACTATTAATTAATAAAATGTAATTTTCTAAAAAAAAATGTCTTTAATATAACATATTTTTTTAATAATTGTTGATTTTTCGGATGTTAGTTTAACGCTTAGGCTGTTTCATTTTTAATATTTTTTTTTTTTGGATGGTAACCACTGATCTTAAGGTCTTTGAATCTTATGCATCCATTTCATAAAAAAAAATCCCTTGGAATAAATTTCCATTTATCCTGTATGTTTTTATAATTTAATTTTATAAGTTAATCTTTTCGGCATTTTAAGCCTTATAGACTTGAAGAGATACACAAATATAGTATATTACGCTACAAATTATTCAGACACAATTATTTACACTATTTAATATCAATATTCATTGACCACAACGGGGCTCACTTCTAGAGAGTACGTGGATGGCAACCACGAGTTACCCGAGCTAAGGCTGGCATTTCTTTCTTTCCTTTTAGTCAGCCTCCTTTTTTTCATATCAAGCGTCAGGCCCTGAGACGGGTGGGTTTGCTTTTCTCTCGGTTTCATTTCTTTATAAATTACCCTACAAAGGGATAAGGCCAAGATAGAGAAAAAAAAAAGAATATCAATATTCATTAGCCTGCATGGGCTGGATCATCAATACTGATATTTGTTAATACCTTTAACCTTTCAGCTTTGTAGGGAGGGGGGGGGATGTAGTCAATATAATTTGAAAGAAAAAAATACAAAAAATTTTACTACTGGCAATCAGAAATATAATTAATCCTGCAAAAAAGACAAAAAAAAATTAGTATATTTTTTTTTCTTCTTATCCGAACTTCTTTTATTCTATGAAGTATTAAAAAATTTATTATTTAATATATTTTTGAATTTTACCTTATGTTTACTTTAAAATTAAATTAATTAAGTATAAAAAAATTAATATCGGTATATAAATAAATTTTTTTAGAACGGAGTTCTTTTACGCGGCTTAAGGTAGTGTGAATTGGCAGAAAACGTCACGTAACAAAAAGCAGCAGTAACAAAAATGCGTTACAGCGCCCGAGCACCGGCGGAGGAAGGCGAGGCTAGCCGAAGCCCCCACCAGCTCTAGAGAATTCTCTTTCTCTCGGATGCTTGTTTTAAAAATAAATAATTATTTTCTTTTTTTTAAATAATATTCATAGTTGAAGAAAAGGCGTGAGGAACTTCGTCCACGACCCCACACGTTTGCTTTTTAAATTATTTATTTATTTAAAATAATACATTAAGGGATGTTCAATTCAGTTTATTCAAAAAAATTTTGATTTTTAAAATAAAGAATACAGCAGATATGCTTGTTTAAAAAAAAATTTAAACTTTTTTTCTTCTTAGTCTTCTCTCATTTAAGAATTAATTCTATCAAAGAAAAAAAAAAGCATTTTATTAGAAGACGAATCGGAAAGGAGGAAAAAAATAAAGAAACTTGATAATTAACTCACTCCCCTGTAGTTTCCATTAATCAATGGTTTTGAAAAAAAGGGATTTTTTTCTAAGAAGGACTTAAATTAGAACATTAAAAGATTTTTGTTTTTTTTGGAGTGATTCAATTTTCT
Organism: Euborellia annulipes; assembly: GCA_023213315.1. Taxonomy (NCBI): domain Eukaryota; kingdom Metazoa; phylum Arthropoda; class Insecta; order Dermaptera; family Anisolabididae; genus Euborellia; species Euborellia annulipes. The sequence goes on from JAKCPI010021660.1 coordinate 19,963, forward strand.
AAAAGAAGGAAACAACAACACAACAACAAGTGTTTATTATTTTAATTTGTTTTAAAATATTTAATTATTCAAATGTGTCGTCCTTCATTAGTGGATGTCAAATATTTTCTAATTGCGCTCTTAGGATAATTAATACAAATAGGGTTATTATTTTAAATTATCATTACATGAGGAATACATTATAATTTTTGTTGTATGCAATATCATAGTGGAGATTTTTAAAATGCAAAATAGCATAATTTAATACAAAAAAAAATTAATGATGGCCGAAATTTTAACACTTGACATCTCGTGTATCGTATTTAAATAATTCGAGTATAGTCTATATGGCCTAAGATGCCGAAGACTTAAAAAAACATTTGACACCCACTGAAAAAAAAATCATATTTTCACATTTAATTAAAAATTGACAGAATTTATTAAATGCTTTTATTTAACCAACTCTTTCAAGGTCACTAACTTTTAGTCTTTGTTTAGGACACTTCCCGATGAGCTAGAGCTGTGAAATTTGATATTCAAGAGTCATTTTTGGTGACAACAATTATAAGCAAGTTTTACCAAAATAGACCAAACTAATGTGGTACTTTATTTGAAACTCTACGCGAATAAATCTATTTTCAAAAGACTTTCCAATTAGCTTGAGGTGTGAAATTTGATATTTTTTTGATGACAATTAATAATTTTTTATTGGGCCAAAATACGCCAAACTAATGTGGTACTTTATTTGAAGCCTCATGCTTCCTCCCTTTCTTTTTTTAATGCTGTATCTATAATAAAAAAGACTAAAAAGTTTAAAATAAAAATATAATAAAAAAAAAACTTAAATTAAATTGAACTAAAAAGAGAAAAATAATTTAATTTAAATGATGAAGATGGGGGCAGCCTGGTGGATATTATTGATAAGGGTGAATAAATAAATCCAGAGCTGATATTCAGGCAATTTATTCGGATTAAATCCCTCCGCTATAGGTCAACGTTTCGGGGCTCAAACGACTCCTTCTTCAGAACCAAGCGACCTATAGCGGAGTGATTTAATCCGAATAAATTGCCTGAATATCAGCTCTGGATTTATTCATCCCTTCTCAATTTAATTTAATTTTTATTGTTAAAATTGTTGAATATTTATGACTTGAAATAAAAGCGTGGGGCGCTTCGAAGGGATTCGGAGGCTCTAAGAATAGACAATTTCTTAAGCTATCAATGTGCGCCCCACGCTTTTATTTTAAGTCATAATTATTCAACAATTTTAACAAGAACAATTAAATTAAATTACATTCTCTCTTTTTAGTTCAATTTAAATAAAAGCTTTTAAGTTTTTTTTTTATTATATTTTTGAATTAAAGATATCCAGAAATTTGTCAAATGGAAGAAAAAACCCACATGGGATGAATCAAGAATTTTGTCGCCCGGGTAGAGCACGCTTATGTAATTCTCAACTTTCGGAAAGAGATCTAAAGTCCTTTTTTTATGACATCTGAATTCAAATATTCAGATTTTGCACTAAAAAAATAAAAAATAGAATTTTTGAAAATATTACTGTACGTATATTATCGGTATTAGCCAAAAGTATACCCAAAAACTGATACAGATATTATGTGTATGTGTTAGTTAAAATGCAAATAAAAAATATAATCTATTTGTACAAAGGGTTGAGTAGTGAGACCACACAGTCACTCCACTGACAGTCCAATTAGTCAGGTGTCAAGACTGTCAGTTTCATTTATTAATTATTATATTGAAACTTATTAATAAATGTCAATAGGATTGTCAAAAATTTTTGTACAGAATACATTTTTTTTTTCATATCCATTATTGAATTGTTATAACCTTAAAGAAAGAGTTCTTTTGTTTTATTTACTTTACCTTCTTGAAGGTATTTTACTTGATATAAAAAAAAACATTTGAAATTAAATATTCTAAATTTGGTATTGAAATACGTAAATCAGGTATAAAAAAAAAAAATTTCGAATCCAATTCAACAACAAACGACAATAAAAAAATTTTCTCTAAATGGAAAATGACTCTCTTATTTATTTATTTATTTTTTTTAATAATAAATAAATAACTAAACTAAGATCTAGTTTGTTTTGAAGAGGCAATCGGATAATCGATTTCTTAATTAAAACGAGTAGTTGAATTGTTCACTTTGTTGTTCTGACAAATGATAGATCTTCTTTTTCTTCTTCAAGTTTGCATTCGAATATAAAAAAAAATATAAATAAATAAATAAAAAAAACCAGTAGTTGACAAAGTGAAGTGGATGGAGAGAGAGAGAGAGAGAAAAAAAAACATACGATCTAATCTTCCTTCCATTAGGCTTTCTCCTATATCTGGACATAGTATCGTTGCTTGTTTTGCACCATATCTTTTTTTTTTTTCAAGAAAATAATTCAAAATTTACCTGTATTGAATAAATTTTATTTCGTTTTATTTATATGAGAAACAGAATAAATTGAAATTTTATTTAGATAATAGAATTTACTTTTTAAAATTTAAAAAATAAATCAATTTTTATTTTTACCACTCAGGGGTTCACTTATTGTGAGTAAGTGGACTTCGAGTTACCCGAGCTGAAGATAACATTTCTTCAGCTCCCTTAACAAATGGATATTAGTGTGGGACATAGGACTAAATAAATTGTAATTTATTTAAAAGATATGGTAAAAATGTTGATATATAGCTTTATAAAAAAAAAAAAAAACATTATTATGAGGAGAATTTTTAATTATAGACCACATTTTTGTATTAAATATTTATTAAAAATATATAAATACTGTACAACGGTTCGACTGCTTATTCTGCATCCGTTATCAACTCGAGTCGGACAGTAGGGAGCCGGGGCAGGTTGGCCCAGGGGCAGGTCGGCCCAGTCGCGATATTTCGCAGAATAATTGGACGATTGTGTTACGGATCAGAATGAAGGTTAATAGCACTGCCACACACCTTCCGCCAAAACAACTATAGCGATCGGAGTAAATTCGCATGAGCTAGGATCATTTATTCGTTTTTTGCACCTTGGAGTAAATTTTCATTAGTTGAATAAAATTGTTTTATCTACTTTTTGGTTACTTCGAGGATAAAAGTGAGCACTATGTTTAAAGGTTAGAGTATAAGGATTATTTCTCCATGGCATATTAATTAAAAAACATCAACGGGATTTGTGCGGGATAAAAATTGTTTCAAATATGACGATGGGGCAGGTTGGCCCAAAAATGCGGGGCAGGTTGGCCCACTCGATTTTTTGCCATTGTATCTATGAAATCGTTAAACCGTGTTTTATCTTTTTAATTTTAGTGGCAATGAATGATGTAAAAGTAACAAAATAAAAATTATTATAAATATTGATGTTATACTGGCCGTCATTGAGAGTTTATTGGAGAAAATTTTGCATCATAAATGAGCACGTGTGTTTGTTTTTGGGAAATTGTTATCAGATTTATGAATATGTTCTTATTGTTTTCTAAAACGTTCTAGTTCTTTGAATATCTGTGGTTCGGGAAGATATGAAGTGTTTCCGCTTTTTTTTTTAAACATTCACACTTTTTTCCCATTCACACTCACATTCACACAGTCTTTTCGGTAACTCAGGCCATATAAGACTTTTGCGATAACCATTTGGTATCCAAATGGCTTAAATAAAATCATCGGACTGCCTGGAGCCCGAGCCCGAGACTTTTGGTATACAAGGTTAGCACGATAACCTCTACACGAAGCCCCGAGGGCTAAGAGATTTTTCAAAAGAGCACAAATTGAGCGTTGGGAGAGAAAAGCTGGGACCCTTGTTGGGATACTCTTTTTGCCAACTTGCCAAGCCTAAGTAAGGTGGCTGCAATGCTCTTCATAGCATTCTGACTCTCATCCCCAACCTCTGGACCACAATTATAACAGTGATTCGTAAATACAAAAGAAAAACTGAAAAAGGAAAAGTTCTTGAAGTCACGATATACTTTTTTTGATTTAGTACTCACTTATTACTGAAACTGTTGCAATAACCAATTATAATTTAAAATAAACTTTGTGTGTTAAAATTAGGTTGTTTTAAATTATTTTCTTGCATTTTCATTCATATAAAAATAACAAATGCCTCCGGGCCAACCTGCCTCGACCACGGGGCAGGTTGGCCCACTCGAAATATTTTAGAAATAATTATTTTTTTTAATTTTAACATCAATTTAGGAGACTTTACGATGACCATTTGGTAGCTTAAGGTTACACCAACATTTTAAAATGAAAACATAAACGAAAATGATTAAATAAAAATTTTATAAAAGAAATAAAAATTAGTGGGCCAACCTGCCCCGGTCTCCCCTACTTAATAACGGCTGCAGAATAAGAAGTCGAAACGTTGTACAGTATTTATATATTTTTAATAAATATTTAATACAAAAATGTGGTCTATAATTAAACATTCTCCTAATAATAATATTTCAAACCACAAAAGCTTTAATAAATACATTCGTGATAAATATAACCTAAAATAAAACACTCACAAGAGTAGCGAAACTTTTACTTAAATATTCCTAGGACTGTCTGGGATCCGAACCTGTGTCACTTGGTTTTTGATGATGACATTTGTCACTATGTTTAACTATTTTAATCTCTCGGCCACAGGGGAAGGGGTATTCGAAGAAGTGAGCTTAATTTGTACCACTTCCATAATTGTACCACCAACATTCCTGCTATACTAGGCGACTAGTGACACTGTAAGCGGTTATTTCCTGCCCTACGGCAAGCTCCCCAGTCGATGGTGTAGAATGTGGCCAGATTGGACTCTTACATTTTTAGTAAAAACTATATTTGTGTAAATTACGTGTTTCTAGTAATATACACAGCAATACACAGATTCCAACAAAAGTAGGTCATTCTTCATTATTTTAATTTTGTACTAAGTACTATTGGCTGTGAAATCGTGCTGCAACCGAACGAATAACGATGAAACTAAACTAGTTATGCTCTTGTTTGTGCAAAATGGCGATTCCCCTAAACTGTACCATGAATGTGTACAACATTGATGGCACAAGATGGAAAAAAATATGGTAAATAGAGTGCGGTTGATATGTCAAGAGCCTGCAAAATGGCGACTTGGGGATAAACGAAATATGTAGGACCTACGGGGTCCCAAAGCTAACTCTGAAGAGGCATGGACTAGGGACGAATATTTACGCTAACGACGATACAAAAAAAAACTTGGTCGATGTCAGCAATTACCTCCAGAAGTTGAAAAAGAATTGGTAGAGTCTATAACATAGGTGGTACAATTTAGGAGTATGAGGTACAAATAAGGCAAAAAATAAAACTAATTTGACAATCTATTTTAAGAGATACAGATTGAGGTTTGTTGACATGCAGAGTTATAATGATCCACTTCGAAATCATTTTTATCACTGGTTCAACGATAATTGGACATTTGCTTAAGTGGTACAATATAAGCGCACTTTCCCTATTATTTAATAAAATAAAATATCTAGTTCTTTGCTTTTATAAAATTTATGTAGTATAAATTATGTAAGTATTCGTATAATTTAGCTTCATAGGATATTCAAAATTATGATAATTTTTTTGCTTGCTTTTTTTTTAAGAATATTATTATCATTTCGTATACAAGTTGGATGGGTTCCTAACGAAGAGAGATTAACTGTATCCTGACATTCTTAAGTTAAAATTCTCACATCAATCAAACATTCAACCACCGCAATTGCTGCTGGCTGGACCAAAAGAGAATCATTGTCGTTTTGCTAATCTTTAATATTTCATTATTTAATCTAAAGATGGAATGATCATATAAATAATGTTTAAGGGTATTTGTCAATTTAATATAAACACCAACTACTAGAAGAGGTTTCTTCTTTTTTTTTCCTTCCTTTTCGCCTCTCGTTCCCTTCTCGTGTGCTCTCTGAAGGATATATTTCCAGCTGAGTTTCCAAGCCAATGAACCAGTTATCGTTTGACAAATTATTAACTTGTTTCCAGCAAATTTCACTCAAAAAAAAAAAAAAAAATTATTTTATCTAAGTCTATCTAACAAAAGCTTTTCTCAGTTGAATCATATAGGAATTTATGTTTAAAAAATCTGGTGTGACTAGTCGCACAGCACACAACTTTCTCTTACCTTCAGTAATCGAAAGTTGTGTTCTGTGCTTGTCACATCAGATTTTTTGTGTCGACATGTATTTAGTTTCTGACAGTACGGTACAGTGAGGGTCAATATTAATGCGTTTCTACTTGTAATTATTTCATTGTTTTTTATAAAAGAAAATGAAAATATTTATTGGAAATTTTCTAGGTTTGAACCATGAAAGTTTCCATTAAAAAATATACAATATTTATTTTTTAAAACAATGAAATAATCACAAGTAGAAAACGCATGCATGGGTGGGACTTAATATTGTCCTTCACTGTACATTCGATTTTCAAGATGTAAAATTCATAAGTAGACCTATGTGAAAATATTTATATTTTGTTACTATGGCAACCATTTCTCCATTTCTCTGGAGTACAAGAGTATTGTGGTCTTCAGGAGGTTTCAATAACAAAATAAGAATATATATTTTAAAGAGCATCTAAAAAATAAATGATTTTTGAATTTTAGTCAAAATCGTTGGAGCGAATTTTGAGAAAATCAAAAAAAAACCTGAAAAAGTGCATCAGTAAAGTACTAGTACTCTTTGGTTGATTTTGTTCAAAAGCTTAGTGTCACGTCCCATGGGGGTGTCTAACTTAAATATATAATTTCAACTTCCTTGCTCTTTTCGTTCTTGAGATATTTTGTTCATAGGCACACAGACAGACCATGTCGCAAAAACCACTTTTTTGGATTCAGGGGACCTCAAAACGTGTATATCCGTCAAAATCTCGACGTCGAATTTTTGACATGAATCCAATACGTACTTTCTCTCTATATATATATTACATATATAGAGGTAAGAGAAAGTGAAAATACATTGCAATGAAAATGTTAAATATTTGAAAATGAATTAGAAATTATTTTAACCATAAGATTATTATAACTTTCTCTTACCTCTGTATATGTTAATATATAGAGAGAGAAAGTATTGGATTCATGACAAAAATTCGATGTCGAGATTTTGATGGATATACACGTTCTGAGGTCCTCTGCAAAAGTGAAATAATAAAAAGAACATCTTTTGAAAGTTTTCTCTTCTACCATATTTATAATATTGTAACAGTAAATTAAATTTTCTTATTTATATATGTACAATAATTAAGTAAACTTTTTATTTCTAATAGTTTTTTCAGATATAAATTTATAAAAGAATAATAAAATATGATTTATGTTTATTAAAATACACGTATTTTTGTTCAAAAAAACGAATACAAAATTACAAGACATTCATTTTCCCCTCTGTCAATGATGATGATAATTTAAAAAATAAATAAATGATGGCCATTTTAATGATGATTAGTGCTCGCTGCTTCTTTTTCTTCGAGTAGCAGCAATAGTTTTCCGATTTAAGGCCTCAATCAATGATTTTATAACTTCTAATGTCCAAAGACCATAAAGAAAATTAATTGGTAATTCTCTTATCCCTTCTTCTGCCATACAACACTCATCCTCTTATTGCTCACGCAACAAAGCAAAAAAAAAATGACAAGAAAATGAATTCTCTTCGTTTTTTTTTCTATGGCAATAAAAAAAAAAAAAAAAATAGAAACCAATTTCACAAACTTGACAATTATGGGGAAAAAGTGCAATCAATTTTACATTTTTATCTTCCTATCTTTTTCTAATAAATTCCATTTTAGATTTTCTCTTTTGTCTTTTCTTTTTCTTCTTCTCCCTAGAAGAATCTTAAGAAATATTTTATAAATTTATTCTCTAACTTTGATATTTTCCCGCTAATCATTGAATTGCAATACAATATCTAAAGAAGTCTTCTTTTAATAGCCAGATGTATTGAATAATAAGAATGATTTGTGCTTTCAGATTTGTGATTTAATAAATTATGTTTTAAAAACATTTTTCATAAGCCAATATTTGGTATAACAGTTATACCAGGCCATTCACAAAGTCTTTTGAAACATATATGGCAAAAATATATCGGAAAAGCCGTCCTTCATGTTAGCACATCATAAATGGGGATTTGAAATCTAACACTTATTATGTCCCATATTTTGGACAATGAAGTTTTTGAATTTTAATATCTTTTCATTGAATATTGGATCTAATTTTGTTTAAAAAGTGAATTTAATTTTTTAAACAAACTTAAACCAATAATAATAATTTAAAAAAATGGAAACTCAAAAGTTTCCTGTGCAGATATTATTGGGAGATATATCGCATTGGCAGAGAAAACAAAATATATATTGTTAAATTCGTGAAACGTGGTGGAAATTGATGGAATTGAATATATAGTTGTTGGAAACGTCCGTCCTTTATGTTAACACATCATAAATTATTCGCTTTTAATACAAATATTAAATTTGTTGAGAATTTTTCTCTGTCTAAATAGGTTTAAAAAATATATAAAATTTGAAAAATCATACAGTTATTTAAAAAAAGGGTTGACGCATCACTGTCTCCGGAGACCACCATTTCTTAAAAGTATTTTAATAAATGTACAATCACTGAATAGTTTTTCAAGTTTTATATTTTTTTGTAAAAATCAAAACATTTTCTCTTTAATCAGTTGTCTGAACTAACCTAGGCCTAATTGGCAGATCGATGGTGTGCTAACATGAAGGACGGACGTTTCCAGCAAGAATGCAAAATGCAAAAACTAGGACTTCATCAACCATTAAATTTGTTAAGAATTTTTTTCCGTCTAATAGGTTTAAAAATGCAAATAAATTGCATTTTAAAATAAAATATTCATTTATTCGAAATATGACAAAAATAAAACTCAGATAATGAAAAATTAAGAATTAGTGTTGTTGTTGTTGTTGTTGTTTTGTTTATTTCAGTATTTAATTAAGTATTCAAATTAGAATAAAATAAATTTCAATAGATTAGAGCCAGTTGTGTCTACACAAGTGAAATCCAATTCAATAATTTATCATGATGTCGAATAAAAAAGTTTCATTTAAATTATCCATGTGCAAATAATAAATAAAACCTATTTAGTGATGGTTGGTTATATTTTATAAATTGAAACGATTAACCTTTATCGAGATTGCCCTTTTGTTAGTTTATTTAATTTATTCTTCGGTTAATTTTTTTGAATATTGTTATATACCCGTTTAGAGCAGGACAAAAATTCTAAAATCACTTTTCACAATAGACAACATCACATCTTCGATAATTGTGTGCTGTGCTGTCACACCAGATTTTTTTGTGTCCATACATTCTTAGTTTCCGATAGTAGATAAGAACACAAGAATGTTACATTTGTGACTTGAAATGAAGCGAATACACCTGGGATGGGATTGTCACAGATTCTTTGTGAACATAAACTCAATTGTACCTGAGGAAAACCACAGATTGAGTGATCGAAACGTTACAATTTTTCCAAATGAACTACAATTAAACCAAAACAAGTCTTTTATTAAAAATCTGGTGTAATTGATCGCACAGCACACCATTTTTCGTACTTTCGGTAATTTAAAGTTGCATTCTGTACTAGTTTATCAGAATATATACATGTACATGTATATACAAATCAAATTTTTAAGTAATTAATTAAATAACTCTTTGTAGTTGAAGAAGCTGCTGAGATGAATTGCAGCATCCATTAATTTTTAAAATTTTATATGAAAAATCCTTGTATGGAAGGAAGAGCGGGAAAATGAATTTGAAAAATCTGAAATACTACATCACTAAAGTGTACTTCAAACAATTTTAATGGCAAAATCAGATTATAAATTTTAAAGAAATCTAAAAAATAATTGATTTATGAATTTTAATAAAAATCGTTAAAGCAAATTTTGAGTAATTCAAAAAAAAAAAAAAAGAAACTGAAAAAGTACTCAGTAAAGCACTAGAACTTTTTGGCCGATTTTGCTCAAAAGCTTATTTTGAGTGTCTGGGAGAGTTCCTAGAGTACCTAACTTAAATATAAAATTTAAATCCCGTAGATCAATTCATGCTTAATATCGTTACACACAGACCAATTTGCGGGACCCACTTTTTTGGACTCATGATACCTCAAAATATGTATATCCATAAAAATTTTGACATCGAATTTTTAACATGTTTGCAATACTTTCTCTCTATATGTTACATATACTCGTATATGTAAGAGAAAGAAGCGAATTTTAAAAAGTAAAAAAAAAATTCATACAGTAGTACCCTTTGACGGAATTTACTCAAAAACTTCATGTTGCATACAAATGCGTTAAGCTGACAGGCCTCAAATCCAAATTTTTGAAGCGTTCGCACCTCTATTTAAGCAGACAAACAAAGTGGAAAACTTTCCAATTCTTTTTTCTTTTCAACAGCACAGGTGGTGACTGAACATCCCCATTTGCATTGAAAATATCGTGTTAAAAAAATTTTAATTGGTATTTTTTTTCTTTTGAAGTCTTTATAATAAAGAAGTGATTAATTTTTAATTTCATTTATTAGATCAGCGTCATCTTTTGCCTTTGAGAAAATGACGCCAAGTGAGTTCTAATTAGAAATTATTTAAGATCGTAAATAAAGTTTATAGTCTGTTTTACTAGTTGCTGGGGTTTAAGAGAATAAATAAATAGTGAAAAGAAGGACAAGAGAGACAGACAGACAGACAGAAAGACGGCAACAAAGGAGACAGATTCCTTCTTGGAGAGCGAGCAAAAACCGTCCCGTCCGTCCGTCAGTAGTTTAATTAAATTTGGAATGTGTGTTGTGTGCTCTGAACAGCAGCAGCAGAAGCCATCTGCCTATCAATGGATGCTGCAATTCATCTCAGCAGCTTCTTCAACTACAAAGAGTTATTTAATTAATACTTTAATAGATATCGGACAAACTGCCATTTTATTTATTTTACACTCCAGTAATAAGAATAAATATACAAAATATAATAAAAATATTACATTACCAAAATAAAATAGAAGATGGATGATGTTTCGGGGAATATTTTTTACCTGTAAGAAACAAGAAAGAGGAATTAATAAAATATTTATTTTCTAAAATAAAATAATCTTCTACACTACAGTGAATTATTATACTATCTGTACCAGTCAAAAATATCCACTCTAGCAGTGCACCCTATCGGCGAGAGAAACAACCATAAGGTTTACAAAGGCCAAGTGCATTTAAACTATGCATAGTTTATATATATTATACAGTATATAGGGAGGTTTTGAAGTCCTCTGAATACAAAAAAGTTGTTATAATGGGAGAGATCAGCCAAATTGGGATTGTCTAGGTTAATAAAACTCCCAGAATAAGACGTTTCGACATGAATTTATTTGGCCATCAGGCCGAAACGTCTTATTCTGGGAGTTTTATTAACCTAGATAATTCCAATTTGGCTGATATCTCCAATTCTCCATTATAATCACATCATAGCCACAACCTCAAAAAGCAAAAAAAGTTGTTTTTGCAACATGGTATGTCGGTCTGTGTGTGTGTTCAATTTGAAGCATGAAGGAATTGAGCTAGGAAGTTGAAATTTTATATTTAAGTTAGACAGCCACCTAGGGCGCGAAAATACAAAATACCAAAAGAATACTATTACTTTATTGATGTACTTTTTCAGTTTTTTTCCACCTTCTTAAAACTCGCCCCCCCCTTTTTTTATAAAATTTAAAAAAAAAATTATTTTTTAAATCTTTTTTAAAAATAAAATTTTTTTTTGGAGGAGGGGAAAGGGGGGAGGGGGGGGAAAAAAAAAAAAAAAAAATATATTTTTTGTCGACGTTTCGAGTGCCGGTCGCACTCTTCATCGGGACCTACGATCAGTCAAACAATTTTATTGTAATAAATCTTAATTTACACAAGAGTTAACAAAAACAAAAAACAGCAAGATATATACAAAAATGATATCCAGCCATCAAGAAACTACTAATGTATATTCTCATTTTGCCATTGAAATCTTCTGAAGACGACTTTACTCTTGTACTCCATAGAAAAGATAGGAGTAATGGTTGCCATGGTAACAAAATATAAATATTTTCACATACTTATAAATTTTACATCTTGAATTGTAATATATCGGCGGAAACTAAATATATTTCGACACAAAAAATCTGGTGTGACAAGGACAGAACACAACTTTCGATTACCGAAGGTAAGAGAAAGTTGTGTGCTGTGCGACCAGTCATACCAGATTTTTTAAAAGGAAGAGGTGTTTAGTAAGAAATATGATTTTTTTTTCCAGAGTATTTACTCTTAAAACAACCCTGATTTTCCAAAAGTAAATCTACTGAAGCTAATTTTATTAGATACAACTGGACTAAACTAAAATCAATTTAATATATATAGGTAAGTAAAAGTAAAAAAAATTCATATTTTAGATCAAAATTTGTTCAAGCATTTCACCAAATTCAAATTTTTGACAATAAAATTCTACAATATTTTATTCGAATAAATTTTATCCTTTTATTTTCGATCTTATTTTGCTATTTTATGAATAAATAAATATAATAAGAAGAGGTGATCAAGATTTAATGAAAAAAGGAAAAAAAAGAACCTGAATAATAAAACAATTATTTGACCCTCAGATAACAAGACTATAAAAATAAAATTGATATAAAATTTAAATTTAATCAAAAAAAGAAGAAGAAATTCCATTTTCTCTCTCTCTCTCTCTCTCTCTTTAAAAATAGCATTCTTAATTAGAAGGCTTCTTTTAAAGATGCTAGTAGTTATATATAATAAAATAAAAAAGATTAACCTTTAATTATGTTTATCGTAATTGTTTAGTTTTTATTACGTCATTCAATTATAGAAAGAAGCCATTTAATGATTTTTCTGTTGATTGATAAGAATATAGCCAAGAATTATTTTCAAAATTTAACTTTACTTCAAAAAAATGTCAAAAAAGATTTAATTTTTTTTATATAATTTTTTGAAGATATTTCAAAAATAATTTTTAATTTCTTTTACCCTATATGGACCCTGTTATGCAATGGTGTGTCAAAGACCAAAAAATTCAAAATTGAGTTAAGCACGAAATATTATTTCAAATGCTTTAATTAATATTATTTTTTATTAAATATATCCTAAAAAAATTTATATTTAATGTTACTTGCACAATTGACAACAAAAATTATATATTAAATATAATCCAATGAAAACAAAAAACTTTAATCTTGATTTTCTCAAAACTCGATGTTTGGTCTTTGACACACCATTGCATAACAGGGTCCATATATGAAAGATATAGAGAAAGTATTGTTTAAACTAACATCAAATGGAACATTTAGATTTGTTTCAAATGAAATTTTCGGTACGAGGTTACGATGTTTTTTTTTAATACCCCAATCACTTCCACATTTAAATTAAAAATCAATTATTTTTTAGATTCTCTTTAAAATGTATATTCTCATTTTACCCTCAAAATTGTTTGAAGACTTGTACTTGATATGAAAGATAGGAGGAATGGTTGCCATGGCAACAAAATATAATAAAAATATAGTAATGATATTTTTCCAAATAAATTTTACATCTTGAAATTTAATAAATCTTGGCTACCAATCCAATTAAAATAAATAGAGACGGGGTCTAAATGGCCCTCGATGCCGATAAAGACCTTAAATGAAATAAAAAAAAAAATTTAATATATCTAAATATATGACGACACAAGCATAGAACACAACTTTCAATTACCAAAGGTAAGAGACTGGTGTGTGCGACTGTCACGCCAGATTTTTAAATATAAAAAAATTTTAAATTTTCCTAATAGAAATTTTATTTAGATTTCATGATTAAAAAAAAAAAATTAATTTTTTTACTAAAACGTAAAAAAAATTTCTATTAACCAAATTTATAATGAATAAATTCAAAAAAAAAAAAAAAAAATGCCTTGGGAAATGTTGAAGTTTTTTGTGATTTATATATATATTGAATCATTGGCGTACCCAGGATCAAATCTAGGGGGGCATGGTCAGATCATGGTCGTCCAGGGGGGGGGGGGGCAGATCATGGTCGTCCAGATTGTGACATAGCTATTTTTTATATAGAGGGGAAAAGCCTTCGAATTAAAGGCCCAAAAACCCTCGAGTAAACATTTAATTTTTTTTTTGTTTCTAGGGGGGGGGGCAGCTGCCCCCTGCCCCTCGCTGGGTACGCCCATGTTTAGAATCCATTTGAGTAGGAGTATATTGATATCTAAACGTTTTTTTTTTTTTTTTTTTTTATATATATATATAAAATAATTATTTATTAGTACAGTATTAGATCTGAATTTAAAAATCTCATTACTTTTAATAATTTTTTTATTTATCTATTTATTTTTTTTCTTATTATACTCCTTCCATTTTTTTTTTTTTTTTTTGTGTTCTTTTCATTATTTTATGTCTCATGGATTTTTTCTGTTCCGACAGAAGACAACTGAAGAGAAACAACAAACAAAAAAAAAACAAAAAAAAAAAAAAAAAATAGACAAAGAAGAAATAAAATAGAGCATGTAACAAGAAGAGCGAGAGGTCAAGTTGAGAGTAATAGCGATTACTAGACAAAGCATAGAGCATGAGCAGAGAAGAGGAGATTGCAATCAAAAGGGAGGATAATGTAAAATGATAATATCAAAACGTCAAACGAAACAGACAATGGGGGGTGGGAATAACTTGAATGATTTTTCATTTTTAGATAAAGAAATTTATAAAAAAAAAAAAAATTTTAATCAAATATCATCAAAGACAAAGACAAGAAAGAGGAATATTTTTCACATCCGGTGGGAGTGTGCTTTGGAAATATAAAGTATAATCCTGTTGTTGTCCTCCTATTTTAAGTTTTACAGACAGCTAGTTATTTATTATTATATTAATTACACACCAACAACATTTGTTGTGAATAAGAAGGAAATATCTTCGTTTTAGCTTGGGGGGTTTTTTATGGCAGGTCTCAGGCCAACAGCTAAGAATAAAATTAAAATAAAAAAAATGTTTGGGGGTTCCCCAAAGCCTCATTGGCATGCATTTAGATGATCCGCCACTAATCACACTTTAAAGCATGAATACAGTGTATATTCTCCGATGAAGATTGATGGATAATTTTTTTATTAAATGACATGCTCTACAAGGACGGAGCCACTTGGAAGGGTCGCAAACGGAGGGGGCTATATCCCCGGGGCTATACCTCTGAATTGATTTAGCTCTTCATGTTTTCTGTATAAATATGTAATAAATATATCGCAATTTTAAGGTTAAATATTTTTATAATATAATATAATATTTATTTTTTATACTAAGTAAGCCCATACTCTTAAAGCAAAAAATGATAATTTAATTTTTACAAACTTAGGGATCCCTGAATTACTAGGTCCTCTACCTTTACCCGTTACGCTATTCAGCATTTAGTTGTTGATATGCTTTTCTTTGAGCCTTATAACAATCCTTTTCAGATTTTAAAATTTCAGATAAGAAAAAAAATTTTACAGAGGCGAATTGGACGAACAGTTCGATCAAGAATACTCCAAATATTTTTCAGTAATAGATTCAAACCAAATAAAAGTGAGATCGAAAATCGAGTAGACGAGTCAACCGTGTACTCTGCCTTGTAAGTTTATTTCGTTTATTTAGCGCTTCAAGCCGACGTTTCGGTCAGATATACGACCATCATGACACGCTTCAGCCCTGATGATTGTCGTATATCTGACCGAAAAGTCGGCTTGAAGCGATTAATAAACGAAATAAACTTAGCTGCAATCGCTCTTTTCTTTTTTCCTTGCTACAAAATATGAATATATCTCTATAATAAATAAACAAACAAACAAAAAAATTAACAAAATCATTTTCTTGAAATTTTTTCTGAGGGGCCTGGGCTCTTTAAAAGCAAATCTTAATATGTATAGGTATTATTATTATTATTAATATTATGATACTGTTTATGAAATTTAAAAAAAATTGTATATAGCCATAGGCGTAGCCACGGGGGGTTTTGGGGGTTCAAACCCTCCCCATTGGACCCAAGCCATGACTAGATATTCAAGCTCTATAATGCAAAATACTTTTTCTCTCTATATATTTCATATATAGGGTAAGAGAAAGTAAAATATAATAATTTTCTCTAGCTTAAAAAAAAAAAAAATTAAATAAAACGCAAAAAATTCGACAAAATTCAGAATTTTCCCATTGAAAAGAATTGATTTTTGTTATGCTTTATAAAAAATTAAAGCCGCTTAAAATTGATTAAATCTCGCAAATGAAAAATAATAAAAATTATTATATAAATAAATTTTTTATTTATTTTCTTAAAGAGGTCTGAGATAGGAGTCTGGTCAATAGTAACAGAGGGTATTTTAGGCCCATATAAGTAAAATTAAGAGATTTGCATTATTTATTGCCTGATACGACTTGATTGAAAAATTGCGGCACTTAATTAAGAAAGGGCGGGCCCGAGCCACCTCGAGTGGGGTCCAGGGGGGGGGGCTAGTCATATATTTCATTAGACGCCATATACTGCCCTATCAGTCGGGGTGGGGGGGGGAGAAACAATCCTAAACCCCCCATCAAAAATCTCTGGCTACGCCTATGTATATAGCTATTTTTATCGTTAGGCTACTATATATAAAGCGCTAGCGGCTAGCTTCCGTCTGTGTCGATTAGCTAGTTATAGGAAGTGGAGCGGAGGTGGGAAATTTAAAATTTAAGTCAGAGAGGAAAATTTGAAAATTTCACACTTGCTAAAGACACAAGGGCAAAAAGTTTTTGAGTTTTAAATTTATGGGAAAAACTACTGAACACATCCAAGGCGCCTCCCACCAGGGCCAATTTGAGAATAGCGAGGCGCGCCCGCGCCATTCTCAACTTGTTTAAATAAATATTATAAGCTATGGTTAACTTGTTCAAAAATTGTATCAAAAACTGGGAGAAAATTGTTGGCATGAAGGCCACAATAGCCTTTTACAATCTAAAAAAAAAAACTTTTGGGGTTGGGGGCCTGAGTGAGGCGGCCCCAGGGCCCGTCGAGTCTGTCTGCGGCCCTGCCACTATAGTTACGCCACTGACACACCCCTTGACTTAGGCTACCAATATTGACATTTGTCAATATCTCTAACCTCATGGCCACAAGGGCTCTAGCAATTGTTAATAATGTTGAAGGATGTTCTTCATAATTGAAAAAAAATTTTGAATTAACTTTATATCAAATAAAAAGAATATATAATCACTGACAAAAAAATGAGTATAGAAAATTAAAATTGGTTTGTATTCATTGAACAAGCAAGCGTTTATATAGAGAGAATAGCTCTAACTGCACTTAAGTTGGCAATAATAATAACGGAATTACTAGCAAGAGAGAAAAGAATTTCAATTCAATCGTAGGTGAAATTTTAATATAATAAAAATTTACTTTAAATAAAATTGTCTTGTAATTCCAAGTTGAAATTTTTTTTATATTTTATCCATAAAATATGGATCTTTGGGCTTATAATAAATAGTTTAGATGAAAACAGAGAATCATATTTTTAATGGAATAAATAAAGTAGAAAACTGCAAAGTAGGCAATCCAAATGAATGAATTTTTGTTACTATTTTTACTTTCTCTTGCCTATATATGTAATATAAAGAGAGAAAGTATAGCAATCAAGTCAAAAATTCGATGTCGAGATTTTGATGGAAATACATGTTTTGAGCTCTCCTGAGTTCAAAAAAGGGGGTCCCGCAAATTGGTCTGTGGGTGTATAACGATTTTAATCGTGAAGGAAATGAGCTACGAGGTTGAAATTTTATATTTGAGTTAGATACCCTTCCGGACACTCAAAATAAGCTTTTGAACAAAATCGGCCAAAAAATACTAGTGCTTTTCAGATGTACTTTTTCATTTTGTTTTTTTAATTTCTCAAAATTGGCTCTAATGATTTAGATTAAAATTCATAAATCAACTATTTTTTAGATCCTCTTTAAAAAGTATATCAGTTCAATTTTTCGTGAAAATTGTTTGAAGTACTCTTTACTGATGTAGTATTTCAGATTTTCTAAATTCATTTTTCAGCTCTTTCTTCCATAGAGCGAATATTAAATCCCTATGAGAATTTGCATGTTAATTTCGATCCAAAAGGGGGTCCCCTTTGGAACTATTTTCACATTAAAAAATTTTTTTCAAATCTCATGAAATTTTGTATTTATTTAGGATTCTCTATTGCAGTGGTTTCCAAACTTTACGTTACCACCCCTCCCTTAAAAATATTTGATCGTATAACGCCTCCCCCTTTTTTTTTTCTATAAAATAATACAAATACAAAAAATTTTATTGCAAAAAATCTGGTGTGACTGGCGCACTGCACACAACTTTCTCTTACCTTCGGTAATCGAAAGTTGTGTGCTGTACTACCACTCACACCAGATTTTTACTTATGAAACGCAAGGGATCAAGTATACTATCAAGTATATATTGTATTATGTTTATAAACATTGTAGGCCTACTGTTTAGAAGAATCAGAAGATCACCAAATTCTAAGAAATTTATTTGACAATAAAAGATTTCACGATTTTTTCTCTCACTTAAATAGAGATTTTTTCAATGCCTGTCGTCGGTGAACTCAACCGGTAGAGAGAAAGAGACGAATCAAAAGCCGTGCTTTTTTTATCACTACCCCTATTCCTTTTTTTTTTTTTTTTGCTATTCACCACTCCTCTTATAAAATGAAAATATCGATCAATCGACCGATCAATGATCGACACGACAATTTCTCGCTCAGTCTTCTGGCTGCCGAAAATCGTGATCCTCCCACACTCAAATTTTTTTTTTTTTTTTTTTTTTTTTTTGTTCCCTTCAATATTTCCAGTGATTGTCCTTTAATTTGAAAATCAACTGTGAGAACAATTTTAAAATTTAATTTAAAAGTATTTGACATATTTAAACAAACTTCATTATTTTCTTAAAATTTCATGACTCTCATGTTGCATAAGGTGTCAACATGAGAAACTTCTTTTGATTAAACAAGAGATGATCCCAATGTAGGATCGAAACGTGGCTTGTGTTTTCAATAAATAAAGTTGGCCAAAAAAGTTCTTTTTTTGTTTATTTTCTTATTATAGAGGTTTATTTTAGTGCATCAAATTTATTTCGTCACTAAATAGCTGATGTTTCGGTACCAAAACACTTTTTTCAGGACTAATGTGAGTGATATCAACACAGCTTAGCACAAAAAAAGGTTGAGAAACACTGATATACGTATATCCTCTATTTAAAATAAATTCTTAAAAAAAAACACTTTATTACTTATTATTATGGGAGTTATAGACTATACCGTACTTTGTATGAATTATTTATTAAAAATATAAATAATGTACAACATTCCGACTTCTTATTCTACAGTCCTTTTCAAGTACTAGAAGCTTGCTCCGATTCAAGTGAAGTTAGTAGCATTTTATATGTTATGAAGGTAGCAACATATACAATTACAAAACTTATTCATTCCATATAAAATGCTACTAACTTCATGAAGGTCTCCCTTGGAGGTTAGTTCATTTGGGTCGGAGCAAGTGCACAGTACTTGAAAACGTTCGCAGAATAAGTAGTGGAAAGGTTGTACAGTATTTATACTCTTTTTACTTTCTCTTACCTATGTATATATGTAATATATATATAGAGAGAAAGTATTGGATTCATGTCAAAAATTCGATGTCGAGATTTTGATGGATCTTCACGTTTTGAGGGTCCCCTGAATCCAAAAAAGTGGTTTTCGCGACATGGTCTGTCTGTGTGTGTGTGTGTGTGTGTGTGTGTGTGTGTGTGTCTGTGAACAAAATATCTCAAGAACGGGAAAGAGCTAGGAGGTTGAAATTTTATATTTAAGTTAGGCACCCCCATGGGACGTGACACGAAGCTTTTGAACAAAATCGACCAAAGAGTACCTACTAGTACTTTACTGATGCACTTTTTCAGTTTTTTTCGATTTTCTCTAAATTTGCTCCAACGATTTTTTTTAAAATTCAAAAATCAATTTTTATTTTTTAGATTCTCAATAAAATGTATATTCTCATTTTGTGATTGAAATCTTCTGAAGACCACTTTTACTCTTGAACTCCATAGAAAAGATAGGAGAAATGGTTGCCATGGTAACAAAATATAAATATTTTGTCAAACATAAATTGTACATCTTGAAAATAGACCGTACTTGTTGGA
>JAKCPI010021663.1:0-18567 GCA_023213315.1 Euborellia annulipes
ATACTATCAGTAATTTCATTTCTAATAAGATGAATAAACAAATTAAAATTCTGACATATATATATATATATATATATATATGATGCTGGATATTGAATTCCTTCTGAGTTCCAAAAACATGCTTTGAAGAGGTCTTTTGGTCCAAATCACATCTAAAATGAAAAATAAATAAGCTTAATTCATATAATAAAGTTTTACTTAAATAATTACAAAAAGATTTAAGATGAAGAAGATGACTAAAATACATTCTAAAACATAGAAGATAGGTAAAGATTCTGCTTGCATTTAACTTTAAAAATTATTTATATATTAAATACTTCTAAACATGTGATTTAATCTTGTTAGAAAAGGTCAAATTAAATTTCCTCCCTATTCACTCTCAATTATTTGATCCTTCATTAAAAGTTCAATCTACATAGGAATAAGAATTTCAAAAAATCCAGTAAATAATAATTTTAAAAACTAGGAATAAATGAAAAATATTTTAAAACAAAACACAATTATTTAAACTAATTAAAAATAAAGGAAAAAAGAAAAAAAAATTATTTGTCAAAGTGAAGGAAATAGTGAATGAGTTAATAAAACGAATAATCTATTTGATTTATATAACGCAGATATTAAATTAAAAATAAATATTAAATAATTAAAAGAATAAAAGAAATGAAATATTAAATAAAAAATGAAAAATAAAATTTGACAGACAGACAAAGAAAGGTTATCCTGTTGAATCACGAGTTTAGAATATTTGTAATTATTTAATTTATTAAAAATAATAATCCTGAAACAATTAAATAAATATTTAAATGCATTACTGACCTTAAAAATAGAAATAATTAAGATGAAATATAAATAAGTTGATCTGATGACATGACATATGAGAAACATTTTAGCCAAAGTCATGGATGAGATAAAGAGACGAGGCATTCGCTTGCGTTTTCAATGGAGGCAAAGCTCAAATTTGAAATTTTCTTTTTTATTTTATTTTCTATTACCCTTTTTTAAATGGTAATTTAATTTAATTTCTAAAATTGACCATCATTGAGATTGGATAAAAAATAGGAAAACAATTTTTTACCTTTTAAAAAGAGATGAAGTATTTTGTGCATTTAAAAATTAATAATATAATTTATTATTTAGAGTACCCAAATATGACCCTTATGTATTTTTTTAATCCAATTTATTTATTTATTTATTTTTTGAGACCAAAATACAGTGCCAAAATATAATTATTTTTTATTTTGACAGTGAATATTAACTAACTTCGCTCTGGTTCAATTACTATAATATTATCAACAATTTTCTATATTGTTGTTTTTGGGAATCGTCATTATTTATACAAATTGAAATATAAACATATTATGCTTTTATTTTACACATTTTCACATTTTATCAAATTTTGTATTGTTTGATTTGATTAAAAAAAAAAAAACAAAAAAAAAATACGTGAACTAAATTGTTGATGAAATTAAGAAATGGTGGGTAATCAGCGGGGCAATGAACAATTAAAGAGAGTTTTGATTTTAAAACAAAGTCAACATGTTTTTTTCGGATATTATGCGAGAATGTTCTTGCGAATGTACTCTCTCAGGGCCGGAGCCTTCCTCGTCGGTATCATGTCTGCGGTATGCTCTTACATTTATTTTTATTTTTACTTCTATTACTGGCAATATTTTTATTAGCATATTTGGCATTGTCCCGCCCAACTCTATCTGCTGCTTTATACTTTTGTTGAGGCTAGCAGGTTCAAAATTGGGGGTTAATGCAATTTTGTCGGGGGGGGGGGGGGTTTTTATTTTTTTTTTTTTAGGAACTTTTTGGGCTTTTTTGAACCCCTTTTCTTTTTTTTAATATATTTTTGAAAAAAATTAAATTAATTTTAGAGAGGGGAAATCAAATTTTTTAAATTTATTAATTTTTAAAACTTTGAAAATTTTTTCGGGGGGGGGGGGTTGGGGGGGTTGGCCTCCCCCCCGAGAAGAAAATTTAACCCCCCCCCAGTTCAATAAATTAGGAACCATTTGAGACTTTTCTTAACTTGGCAGTATCTTTGACGAATTGCGCTTCTTTTATCAAGCTATTTAACTCAAACTATATAATTATTCACGACGACAATAACAGCTTCAATTTTGGATCGGGAACGTCAGCGTGCCCCTATCAAATTCTATTTGTTATTATGGATCATTGACTCTGGCAGTTTTAGCAGAATCATTCCTGTTATTCGCTTTTATACAGGCACGATAACGACGTGTCGTTTCATTTTCGAGTTTGCTTGTTGCGGACCAGGTAGCAGCCATTTACTATTTATTTCCCAATTCAATATAACATCTGAAAAGAGATCCAAATATTTTTATAACATATACCATAATTTATTAAGGAAGAGTTGTAAAAGCAGAGACTGGCAGCCAAATTTTTTTTCTTTTAAATATTTTATTGGGGAGGGTGAAGAAATTAGGGTAAACTGTAGCCAACGTTTCGGTCTCGATAGATGCCATCTTCAGGGCCCAATAAGTCCTGAAGATGACATCTATCGAGACCGAAACGTTGGCTAAATAAAATATTTAAAGAAAAAAATTTGGCTGCCAGTCTCTGCTTTTGAAACCCTTCCTGGATAAAATTCAACAGCCACAACTACAATATTAATATAATTTATTGGAAATAATAAAAAGATTGACACCATTGTGATTTGGTTTTAGATTTCTTCACTAGGATCTTTGGTGAGTCTGCTAATCGCTAGAGCCCAATTACCCGAAGAAGAGCCCACCAATCCTGAACAACGAGATGCCTGGTTGGGTAAGGTATAGTAGATTTTCTTTTTTTTAAAGATATAACAACTCGTGTTTCAAATATTTTCAAATTTTCCTTTTTTAGCTACACGAGTAATGATTAAATTTGCAACTGCAGATCTCTTAATTACTTTTGCCATCGATGGAATTTTAATTGCTGGAATCGTAAGAGTAAGATTTTTTTTTTTAAATTAAATAATAAATAAGATGAAAATAAAATTCTGGGGGGTGACTAATCGCACAGCACACAATTTTACTTACTTACGGTAATTCAAAGGTGCATTCTGTACTTGTTTACCAGAAAATATATACAAATCGAATTTTTAAGTATTAGTTTTTAAAATTTTATATTAAAAATAAAATTTAATTGCCAAAAAAAATATTTTCTCAAATCTCGGGGGGAGGGGAGGCAAGGGCGGATACAAGGGTAGGGGTAAAGGAGGTAATTACTTTTTAATTGTAATTAAAATTTATTTTTAATATAAAATTTTAAAAATTAATACTTAAAAATTTGATTTGTATTTATATTCTGGCCAACAAGTACAGAATGCGCCTTTAAATTACCGAAATTAAAAAAATAGAGCGCCAACACACACCAAATACCCCCCCGAGAAACACCTCTGGATCCGCCCTTGAGGGGAGGGGACCTCTCCCCCTTTGTATCCGCTCTTGAAAAGGCCAGGCCTAGCGAAATTCGGAAAATAAAATGATCTGAGAGTAGTACAACCATCAAAGATTGGAAACTTTAATCTCCGATTTTTTTAGAAGTGCTCCCTGAAATTACAAATCTTTGTTCTTGCAATTTGCTCGCTGCATTAACAATTCTTCTTCGCTAAAAAAGATTTTTTCATTATTAAAATTAAAATCAAAACAATTAATTATTTGCATGTGATTAAAAGCTATTTATTTATCTATTCTAATTTCAGGAATCATCAATTATGCTCGTTCCTTGGCTGATGGTCAGTGGCATCACAATCGTGGCATACGTGATTCCCCTCGTCTCAATCGCCACCCTCGATCTGCTGCATCTCGATTTCGCTCATTCAGTCTCACTTCTGATCGCCACTTTTGTCTCGTATTGTAGGTGACTATGCCGCCTTTTCATCTTTTATTGTAACTGATGGGTCGTCTGCACCCTCTTCCTTCACTCCCCATTAACCATCTGCTACCGTCTCTCAGATTTAAGTATTTTTTAAAGAAGATTTTAAGAGGAATACAAACAGCTGGGCATCTTTTTTTTGACAAGTGATTTCTGATTTTATAACAAGGATATAATTGAGGATAGAAAACAAGAAAAAACACTCAAATGCATATTTCAAAAAAAAAAAAAATCTGGTGTGACTGGCGCACAGCACACAACTTTCTCTTACCTTCGGTAATCGAAAGTTGTGTACTGTGCTTGTCACACCAGATTTTTTGTGTCGACATATATTTAGTTCCCGACAGTACGGAACATATGAATTCAGATGTAAAATTTATAAGTATGGGAAAATATTTATATTTTGTTACCATGGCAACCATTTCTCATATCTTCCCTATGAAATACAAGAGTAAAGTGGTCTTCAGAAGATTTCAATCACTAAATGAGAATATACATTTTAAAGAGAATCTAAAAAATAATTGATTTTTGAATTTTAAAAAAAATCGTTGGAGCAAATTTTGAGAAAATCGAAAAAAACTGAAAAAGTACATCAGTAAAGTACTAGTACTCTTTGGCCGATTTTGATTAAAAGCTTATTTTTCCGGTCCCGGGGGGTGTTTAACTTAAATATAAAATTTCAGCCTCACAGCTCAATTCCTTCATGCTTAAAATTGAACAGACACACCCACCCACCCACCCACAGACAGACCATGTCGCGAAAACCACTTTTTTGGATTCAGGGGACCTCAAAACGTGAAGATCCATCAAAATCTCGACATCGAATTTTTGACATGAATCCAATACTTTCTCTCTATATATATATTACATATATACATAGGTAAGAGAAAGTAAAATATCTCTATATAGTATTTTATCAAATAATTTAATGTTAGTATATAATTAAATAATATTTATATTACCAAAATGATAGTTTTTAAGAAAAATAAGATGGGTCGAAATTTTAATCAAATACCAGGATATAGTTAGTAGGTGGTGTGAATATTTAATCTTGTTCTGACTCCCTTCCGTGATATGTAGGCTATTGTTTTTTCTTGTCGCTATTTATTTTGAACAAATTAATTAATTAATACTTTTCTAAATTAGTTTAAGACTATTTGTTCATCCTATGATTTTGTTAAGGGGGGAGGGGAAAGGATAAAATTTGTGAGAAGTCGAGTGGCAGTGGGGCATGTATGTATATATTAGTATTTTTTCCTGTACAAGGAAGGCGGGGACTTCTCTAGATCTCCTCGGGACGATTAGTGATCCTCTATATTTATCCTTCTTCTTTTTCTCGTTATATTAATCAAACATCCAATATTAATTTAGATGATGATTGGGTTTTAATATAATATGAGCAAATATTAATATATGTTATATTATTAGTAGCAAATGTTTGATATAGTGCTAGTTAATATCTGAAGAGCTCTATCAAATACAGCAACTTAATTAAAATTCATTTAAAATAGCCAATGTATCATATAATATTCCCATATATATATATATATATTAAATGGTTCTAATTAAAACGAGTGAATTAAAATAAAGAAACGTTGAACGGAAATATCTGTAGGCATAAATTTTATTATTTGTTAGGGAGACTACATGCAAAAAAATCGAACCTAAAATATAAAATAAAATAAGAAAAGAATGGATGGAGAAGGTGAAGAAAAAGGGAAACGGAAAGTTGTCCACCGGCAAGATTCTCACCCTAAGTTAAAGGGAAAAAAATTTGAGCCTGATAATTCGAAGGGTTGTAACCATCCGCAATAGTTAAGTCACTACGGATTTACAAAATTAGGAACCGGAACGAGATTGTAAGCACCGAATTTAATAAAATTTGGCATACAATTAGACAACCATGAGAAACCATTGTAATCAAGATTTAGGGTTTGGTCGGAGCAGCCCAAGAAATTCTTTAGGAAGGGTGCTAAAGGGTGCTATAGAACTCAAACAAGTGACAATTTCACATAAAAACAATTTATTAAGAAAATGAAATCAATAAATATGTAAGTAGGAAATTGTGGGTAAAAATATATTTAGTATTTGTGAATTGTGCAATAAGAACATTTTCTTTGTTCACTTTTTTTACTTTCTCTTACCTATGTTTATATGATATATATATATAGAGAGAGAGAGAAAGTATTGGATTCATGTCGAAAATTCGATGTCGAGATTTTGATGGATATACACGTTTTGAGGTTCCCTGAATCCAAAAAGTGGTTTTCGCGACATGGTCTCTCGGTGTTGACAAGAGGAGGTTTCTGAGAAGGTTGACATTTTATATTTAAGTGCGGTACCTCCTGGCACGTGACACGAAGCTTTTGAACAAAATCGACCAAAATGTACTAGTAATTTACTGATGTGCTTTTTGAGTATTTACGAAAATCTTACAAACCGTTTCCTTGTAAAAATTATTTTTCAACAGAATAAAATGAAACAGATATTATTTATTAACTTTTTGATTTTCATTTTTTTCATCCAATATCCGTATTTTTTAGATCTATTCTTTTTACAAATCATAAAAAAATAAATATTTAGGAATTTTTACTAAAGACCCATACCATCCAAAAAACGTGTAGGCCTATATCTAATCTCAGATTGTTTTATTTCTCTCAAAGTCCTATCTTCTTCTAGATCTTTTTTATTCTGAATGTTTGTTCTCTCTTTGATAAAAAAATGAGATGGCTTTCCTCCTTGAGGAGAGCAAAAGAACCGAAATAGGAAGGGATGGGACGCACAGGGGATATTGACAAAAACCTCAACTCAAATCTCAAACAAAGTACCACAGCTATATTACCGGTTTTTTTCTTTGTCTTTCTAAAAAATAAATATAAATTTTCTCTTAGTATTTCATAGAATAAATTTATTATTAATAATTTAAAATTAGATTTCTATAAAATATCAGACCTTCTTGGCTGTGGATATATGGCACCTATGAGTTATCAGAGCAATTGCAAGTCTTCTTTTCTTTTCATTCCATCTTGAATTAGCATATTTTATTGGAGATAATTACGCAAGAATGCAACAAAAAGCCTATAAAAGAAGTAAGATCCAATTAAAATAATATACCTTTAGTTTTAAACAATGTTTCTCAATTTTGCCCATTGGAGGTCATAAAGAAATCAGGGAGAAGAATACGGAAGTATAAGAGAAAAAAACGAGGAAGAGTCAAACAAAATCCATCACATAGACGGTTGAACAAAAAAAAAAGTTCATATTCATGAGAAAATATCTTTGTGCGAAAAAATTTGTCACAAATTTATTTTGAAGAAGTCTTTTAAAAAACAGCCAGGCATCTATAGTTATTTCTTTATTAATGAAAATTCAAACCAGGGATGCGATGACATTCGTCGCTTTTTTGATCATCTTTCTACATTCTACAACATTTATTTATAATGGCCCAAAGAAGATGATGAACCTTGGCTCTGAAAATGGTCAAATGTGACCGAATCGTTGCATCTAAAAAAATAATTGATTTTTGAATTTTAATCAAAATCGTTGGAGCGAATTTTGAGAAAATCTAAAAAAAACTGAAAAAGTACATCAGTAAAGTACTAGTACTTTTTTTGGACTATTTTGTTTAAAAACTTATTTTCACGTCTCAGGGGGGGGGGTGCATAACTTAAATATAAAATCAATAAGAGGCGAAAGGAGGGGGCAGCCGGGTAGTTAGTCTCCACGAAATAAAACTCTCTGTTTAGGAAACAGTTTCGGTTTTAATGAAATATAACCATTAAAGCCGAAACTGTTTCATTTCGTGGAGACTAACTACCCGGCTGCCCGCTCCTTTCGCCTGTTTTTGTTTGAATACAACACCTACTTTATTTCTTCAAATTAAATATAAAATTTCAACCTACTAGCTCTTTTCGTTCTTGAGATATTTTGTTCACAGACAAACAGACAGACAGAGCATGTTGCGAAAACCACTTTTTTGGACTCAGTGGACCTCAAAACATGTATATCCATCAAAATCTCGACATCGAATTTTTTTACATGAATCCAATACTTTCTCTCTCTATATATATATTACATATATAAGTAAGAGAAAGTAAAAATTATATTTTAGGTCACAGGCGTAGCCAGAAATTTTTAATGGGGGGGGGGAGAGAGGTTCAAGAAAATTTTAAGATTATTTTAGGGTATTTATAAATCATTTTGGTTTTTTTAACCTAGAGTAAATTATTATATTTTGAACCCCCCCCCCCCCCGGCTACGTATATGTTTTAGGTGATAATTTTTAATTTTTCTATTTTTGAAATTCGTATTGTTAACACTGGATCATTGAACAAGTTAAAATTTCCTCTTTTAACCTAGAACAAAGAGATCAAATTCTCATATTAAAATTTGTTAGTAATATAATTCATTTATTATTTACAAAAATTTCTATTCGTAGTCGGTATTTCATTTACAAATAATTATGTCTTTCCGACAAAAAATATACCCTGTGATATTTTCCGAAATCTAAAAGATGCCATTATTGGAGTTCAGTTATTCGTCTAGCTTTTAACAGTAATAGTAATAAGAATAATAATAATAATTAATTATTTGTGTAAATATGTATTATCCACTACATAAATTACTTAAGCCTAAACATTTCAAGAAATGAAATATTAGTGAGTATTTTATAATAAATTAATAATTTCAAAATTAATTTAGAGAGAGTATCCAATAATTGTTAAACAATTTTGATTGAGATATTATAAACAAAAAGGCTTGATTAGACTCGGAAAGCCTGCATAAATTTAGAATTTAACTAATTAAATGAGAGATTTATATTGATGCCAAACGTCACTGGGGGTCCCCCAGGGACGAAAGGACCTCCTGCCTATCCCGGGCTCCCGGTCATTATACGCTCCACCACAATTATTGTTCCCTAAGAAGAACATGACTTGAGCCCTTTCAGTTGAAGCAAATAAATTTATAATTTTGTTTTTTTCTAAAAATACCATCTCTTGCAATAGTATTGGAGTTTACAAAAGAAGATCAAGACTGCAAAAATACATATGGATCAAAATTAATGTTAATTATATATAAAGGGGCTTTAAGGGGGCTAGGGACCGAAGTAGTTACGCATGTTTTTCCCGCTAAGATGGCGTAGTGTGTCATAAAAAGTGGGTATGCCCAAATATCAAGTAATTCAAAAATTTGCCAAGAGATGTCAGAATGGTAGCTAATAATATTTAATGCATTTGGTTGATTTTCATTGATCTTTTAACAATAAATACTTTATAAATGTTATTATATATTATGTATCTTTTATAAAAGCATAAAAATATATAAATATAGGCTAATACTATATCGTCTGTTAGACTAGCCTGCCATCTATTTCAAGAATGCTGAACTAATCTGACAGTTGATTTTTAAATAAATCATCTAAGCTTATTTTAAAAATTTCTTAATTAATATGTGATTAATAATAACAATAAATTCATTTTTAAATTTAAAAAAAATTAAAGATTATTGGGACAGATTGTTTTTTTGTATTTGCTTGATAACAAAAAAATTAATTGCGATAATTTTTTAATAAGTCATTAAAAAAATTATAGCTCGATGTCCCAATAATCTCTTATAAATTTAATTCATTAAAAAAATGGCATTGGAAAATTCCTTATAATAGTTTAGTTTTTTTTTAAAGTACGTTTAGACGTCGCTCCTGAACCCCCTTAAGTAAAGACGAGTTCCCTATTTCACTGATTTCAAAAATTTGCTTTATCTTAAATCAATTGTTAGTTTGTTATCCCTTAGTTTTATTAAATTTTTTTTCTAAATTCCCTATGATTAAAGCCAAGTCTTTTTTTTGTTTCAGTTGTGAAGGTGTTCGTCACAATGGTGGTCTATAAATATTACCAGTCGCTCATCTTAGAAGGCAAGTGAGTCTCCAGAGGACCCTGCATGCCTACCTTCCAACCATTTAATGCATACACACCGTTTATTTTCCTTAAAATTTATGAAATAAATATGTATAATCTAAAACATGCAATAACTCATCGTGTGCGTGCACTTGAGCTGTCGGCTGTCCGTTAGGTATAGTCGGGTCGCCACCAAAGTGGAGCCGCTCCCATTGGGAATGCACTGGGCCTTTACTTGATCGATGCACTTTTTATCCGATGACGAGTATCAGTGTGATGCTGGATGTGTCTTGTGAACCTGAAGAGAAAAAAGAGTCTCTCATTTTCTGGTAAAACATGACCAGAGATTCAGGGCGGAAGAGAAGTCGACGAATAAATAAAGTCATTAAAAAGGGATATTGCTCAATAATTATTTAGAATCGATTCTGGTTATAAATTTATCCGATGGTCAATTAAAGTGGGAAAAAGATAGAGAAAGAAAGAATCTTCCAGATTAGAATTTTATTACCACATATTAAGATTAAAAAATATTTCAAAAATTCAAAAAAAAAAAAAAAACAATTTTAAATTATTCTTTTAATATTTGGCAAAAAAATAGTGGTCTGTGAGTTAAAAATATAATTGTTTGTTATTCCATTAACAATTAAAAATGATGCCTATTCAGTGGCGTCAATTCTTGGGGGGGGGGGAATATTTTTTTTTTCTTAAAATTTCCTTACAAATAGGTTCTCTAATTTGCCCAAAAGATATTTAATTTAATTAATTGTTTAATTTTGTATAGTATATATACTCATAGGCGTAGCCAGGGGTGGGGTTTGGGGGTTCAAACCCCCCCCCCCCATGGGACCCAAGCCATGACTAGATATTTAATACAAATTATATTTCACAGAGGGTAAGAGAAAGTAAAATATAATAATTTACTCTAGCTAAAAAAACAAACCAAACTGATTTATAAATACCCTAAAATAATCTTAAATTTTTGAAAAAAATTTCTTGATCCCCCCCATCAAAAATTTCTGGCTACGCCAATGTATATACTTGTAGATATATTTTGAAATATTTTATTTGGAATAATATAAAATTTTATAAAAAGATATATCAGAGTCCTTGGGGAGGAGGGCTAATGCCTCCCCCCCCCCAAATGATGCCACTGTGCCTATTCTATTTCAATAACTGGACCCTGTTATGCATTAGTGTGTCAAGCGCCAAAAAAAAATTAAAAATTGAGTTAAGCACGGAATATTGTTTCAAATGCTATAATTAATAGTATTTTTAATGAAATATGTCCTAAAAAAATTTATATTTAATGTTACTTGCACAATTGACAAAAAAAATTATATATAATCCAATGAAAACAAAAAACTTTAATGTTAATTTTCTCAAAACTCGGTAGCTGGCGCTTGACACACTAATGCGTAACATGGTCCAACTATAAACAGAAAAAAGTGAAAAATAAGTTTTTTAGGTACATATTTGCTTAGTTAATTCTAGTTTAATCGAGAGTGAGTATTGCTGGGATAAGCCTATTCATTTGGGGAGGTTTAAACCTCCCCCTCATGCTACCTGAACCAAGGCTAGATAAAGAGAAGTAAAATTAAAATATAAATAAATGGCGCCAAAGTCCATTCCTTCACTATAAGAGAAGTATAAAATAAAAAGTATGCTATGCATCAAATCCTTTTAAATGTAGTCTCGATCCCAAATAGTCCCCTGCCCTTTCTAAGTACGCCAATGAGTGCTGAGGCAAATTTGCTGGGAATTGAACCAAGGATCTCCATTCTGTCCAAGACAGCGACTGGAAATTCTCGAGACCACCGTCACTCGGTCATCAGTAAAATATTTACTAATAACCAGAGGCGTAAGTACATTGACTGGCGCCCCCCCCCTGAAGCTACAAGAATGTCCCCTCCCCCCACAAAAAAAAAATAAAAAAAAATATTTGCTAATATATTAATAGAATTCCAAAAATTTAAAATTTCAATACAATTTGTTATTTTAAAAAATATTTAACAAATACGGGCCCTGAACAGTAAATTATGAACAAAATAGTTATCTAAGTCAGGTTTCAGCGCTATCAATCTTATATTTGTTTGTAATTGATTTTGATAACTATTTTGTTTATAATTTCGTTAATAATTAACCGATTTTCATGAATGAATGATTTTTGGCAAATTATTGTAAATAACTACAGAATATCGTAAATACACATTTGCATTCAGGGATGGTAAAAAAATTTTTAAGGGTGTAAAGTTAAAAAACTAAAAAAAATTCGATTTTTCTAAACTTTTAGTGGTGTTTTGCACCAAAATCACCTCAGATTGCACTGGAACTGGAATATTTCTATGTATTTTAACTATCTGCATATTTTTAAGGAGTGTCGTCTAAAAAAAAAAAAAACATGAAAATTCAAAATTAGATCACTTTAGAGCTAATTACTATTAAATAAACTAAAGTTAGGTAAAAGTCCTTAAGAAAAGAATATTAATATATGATTCAAATGCATAAGTGGGAGGATATTATTTATCTTTTATAAACTTGGATCTTGAAAAATATTGTATTTAAAATAAAAAATTAGTATATAGAGATTGAACAGTAAGCTATGGGAAAATGTTAATTTTTTTTTTTACCGCCTCATCATTTATTATTTATTTTTTTAATTTCAAATATTATTCTAGATACATGAAATTTTCATGACTTGGTTTTCAACTCACCTTTTCATAATTTATAGATCTCATGCAATAATCTAATACATAGCCTAGAAATTATTTATTCAAAACCTTGTAACATGTATAAATTAAATATGATAAATAAAATTGATTCATGATTTAAAAAAAAAAAATATTTTTTTCATATTCTAATTGAAATAAGTTAATAATGTTGAAACGGAACGACGTGACGTGCTATTTGTTATTTTATTAAACGACTTTTGTCAGTTCAAATTTTTTGTCACCCATATAAAAAAAGATAAGATTATGTTGAAAATAATAAATGTATATATTATTCATAAAATTCCCTGTTCTAAAATAAAAAATTATGACAGGTTTTTTTTTTCTTTTTAATATTCTGAGCCGGTGATGATATGGAGCTCGTCAATGTAAGCAAAGCAAGCTTTGATTACTTAAAAAGATGCATTGATTTACTTAGTAAAAATTGTCTAATATTTTTATTTAATAATAACGTAACATTCAAAAAGCAAAGTTTGAATTATTTTTTGTTGATTTTATTAAATGCATCCCAATTTGTGGATTTTTCACCAAATAAACCTTTTATAATTTTGCATGGATGATAAACGTCGACAGCCCTCTCCCCCACTCAGGGCCGGAACTAGAGGATTTGTTAGGGGGAATTAATTTACCACCCCTCCCTCCCCCACCGGCGTGGTAGGTTATTTCTCAGTGATGGGGTGGTTGAAGGGGAGGGGGGCGGCAAAAGAGGCTGCAAATGCCTTAAATCAGCACCTGCTAATTTCATTTTGTTTTTGTGAACCACTTTTCCTATTTTGCTCTGATATCTGATAACATTCTTCGTGCGGCACCATTGCCTTTTAACACATGTCGAGTAGCGAAACTAACCACATCGTTCATGTATGACAAAATTGAGGGCGAATTATTTTCTTATTCACCGCATGGTCCTGAAGAAGGAGCCGTTTGAGCTCCGAAACGTTGGCCTATAGCGGAGGGATATAATCCGAATAAATTTGCCTGAATACTAGCTCTGGATCTATTTATTCACCCTTTTCAATTACTTTTAATACTTTTTTTACCCTTTAAACTCACATAAATACAACCTTTGTTCAAAATGTTTCACTTGAAACCCACACCGCAATCCTTAAATTTAACAATTTTTAATTTATTAGTAACCTTAATCGGATTGTATCACTTCTTCAGTCTTATATATATATATATATATCAGGAACTGACACTTGGATGTTAGTTCTTGGTATCAAACTAGAATATGTTTGCTGCTTCCTTATTTATTCTCTATGTTTCTTGTTTTGAAGAGAGAATTCTTTTTTTATTTTCAAGAAGTAAAATAAAGCTGAAAGAAAAAAAAAAAACATAAAAATTAATTAATTTTTTTTGGCTTATCTTTTCTCCCTCTCCATTATATGACTATTTTATTAAGCCTAAAAAAGCAAAATTCCATTGATTTCGTCTAAGTAGAGATTAAGGAGGAAAAATTAGTCTTGTTGTGGGAATTTTTGGGTTCTAGAATCTGTTGCCTTTAAAAAAGGAATCCAGGAAATGGAAAATGTAGTGTTTTCAAGAGGTTTTTTTTTTTTTTTTTGTTGAGAGCTTAGCAAAGAGGAGAGAGAGGCTAATAAGCCGTGCCATGGGTGATGGAGGATGGAGGTGGAGATGGCACGCGTAGCCGCATACTCAGCTCGGGATGTTTGCGCTACGTGGCTCTGCATAAGGGCTCCGAGTGTTTTCTTAGGCACAGACAATGGCCTGGTAATTACATTCAATATTATGCTTACCAAATGGACATTTTCAATCAGGTAGCCACGAAAAATAAATAATTATACAGCGACTCTCCGAGTCTTTATATCTAACTACATTAATGTTAATAATAATATTAATAAATAAATAAATATTAAATTTAATTTATTTAATTTTATAAACTTACATTTTATTTGAAATTTCAATTTTTGACATTCGTATTGTTAGGCGTCGGTCGTTCGTGTATTTCCGATCAACTTCGGCAATCTTCGGCATCCATTTGCAATTGTTAGTCATTTGCATGCACCTTCCTTAGTGCAATTTATATCGTTTCAAGTGTACAGTGTTAGTGAGTGAACAAATTGAAATTTCCTTTTTAAACTATAAAGAGATAGTCTTCTATTAAAAGTGATTGTGAGTAATATATTTATTTATTAATTTCAAAATTCTCTTTTGTTGATATATCATTCATTTACTATTAATTTATATGTCTTTCCGCCAAAAAATATATCGTGTGTCTTTTCTTAAATCGAAAAGACGCCATGATCTGAGTTGGATTATTCACGTCAATCTTTTTATCAATAAGTTTAATAATTAAATATTTTTGTAAATAACCACTCCATACATTAATGACTTCAACTTGGACTTAACATTTCAATAAATCTGAGTTTTATAATAAATTAACATTTTAGAGGGAAAAATATTATTACTTTCTCTTACCTCTAGGGTTGTCCACATATTACGTAACGCCTTTTTACTTTCTTTTATCTCTATATATATATATGTTAATATATAGAGAGAGGAAGTATTGGATTCATGTCAAAAATTCGATGTCAAGATTTTGATGGTTATACACGTTTTGAGGTCCCCTGAATCCAAAAAAGTGGTTTTTGCGGCATGGTCTGTCTGTGTGTGTGCCTATCTGCCTATCTGTGAACAAAATATATCAAGAACGAAAGGAGCTAGGAGGTTGAAATTTTATATTTAAGTTAGGTACAGTAAGGGACAATATTAAGTCCCACCCATGCGTTTTCTGCTTGTTATTATTTCAATCCTAGAAAATTTTCAATAGATTTTCATTTTCTTTTATAAAAAACAATGAAATAATCACAAGATGAAAAGGCATGGGTGGGACTTAATATTGACCAGTCACACCAGATGTTTTTTCTTCATTTGAACGAAAATTTTATTTAAAAATAGGTCAAATATTGTAGTTAATGAAATTTATTTTAAAAATTATCTTCAATGTGAAAATATTATATTTTATATCAATCTTTATGTGTCTTTTATTTCATTTGTGTTTGTTTTGAGGCCTACATATGTTTTGAAAATTCCATTTTAATACTTTACCTTTAGATGACATTTGTTTTATTATAAAGCAAATATCACAGTGACATAAAACACCAAAACGTAAAACTATTAGTTATCATCCACATATTAACATTACAAAGATCATATGTAAAATAAAAAAGGATTCAAATTAAAATAGATAAAAACTTTTGCCAAAAAACAGCTGTTGATTATTTTATAGATAAAAAAAAAGTTGTTTTTTTAATCCAATTGCCCAAAAGATAGCATCATATTAGTTTATTTCAAAACGCGCGTAATATAAAGAAATAAGAATATCATGCTTTTCTTTGTGTCCCTTATTATTCGAAACTATTCAAATTCCTTAAAATTGGAATGTTTTTAGGGGTTCGGATGTACAGTGAGGGTCATTTGGCATTAACCCACCCATGCATTTTCTCCTTGTGTTTATTTCATTGTTTTTATAAAAGAAAATGATTTATTTATTGGAATTTTCTAGGTTTGAACCATGAAAGTTTCCATTAAAAAAATATATAATATTTTTTAAAAACAATGATATAATCCCAAGTAGAAAACGCATGGGTGGGACTTAATATTGTCCCTCACTGTACCTGGATAAATTACTATTATTTTTTTGATTTGGTTTTTAGGAAATGATAGCTAAATGATGTTGGAATTCAAGAAAAAAATTACATTAAAAACAAATTGGCCTATTAATAAAATGCTGTTTTTTATAATTATAAATAAATGTTTTTGTTCAAATGATCCCCAGACTCCCCTGTATTAAAAATTTTTTTGGATGTGGCTATTTGCACATACTGTATTTATAGACAATTACTTGCTGACTCAAAATGAGCCCGGGCCAGACTATTTTGGAAATTTAAATAACTTTGCACCCACTAGTCCAATTTTGATGAAATTTAGAATTTAAATTCAGGGTAGAAAAGGATAGAATCTTAAGAACTTCACGAATTTGGCTATTTATACATACAGACATACTGCGCTTTTGTTATACTTTTGACCAGAGGCAAAGCCCACCTTCCGCATGACTGCGCCCCCCTGGGCCTCCTTGCTTCAAATTTATTCTTGTTCAATGTTTGGAAATTTTGCAATTGCTCGCCGAAGACTCAATGTTTTAAATATCCCTCTCTGACTCTGTCCAATCAGCGAAAGAGAGTGGTAAACACATTACATACACCGTAAGTGAATGGCTAGTGCTCCATATATTCTAGTAATGAAAATTAAAATTGAGAAGTTATTGGTATTATATTAGATGAGAGTAAAGAAATTTGATGCTGTCGACGTTTCGGCCGATTATTCCGACCTTCATCAGGACAGGTACGTTTTTGCGTGGGTGCGAAACATTCGTGAGTTGTCAGCAAGGGCGGATAGCAAGGGGGTGGGGGTAAAGAGGGTATTTACAATACTCCTCCCCCACCGAAAAACTCCTCTGGATTCACCCCTTGGTTGGCAGTGATCACTCTTGAACCAGATGTCATCGGAATTTTTCGCACCTATGTCAGGAGTTGCCAAGATCCCCTATAAAATCGAAGCAAAAAAATACCTGTTCTGTTGAAGTATGCATAAATGCCAAAGCGTGAAGTTTCCTTTTCGGCTCTGAGCTTAAATTCTAAATTTCATCAAAATTGGACTAGTGGGTGCAAAGTTATTTAAATTTTTCAAAAATAGTTCGGCTCCGGGCCAGTGGGCGTCCTTTCAACTTTTTCTTGGGGGGGGCAAATCCTTTTTCAAATAGTCAATTATTTGCACATACAGGCCAACTGCTTGCACATAATATGTGCAAATAGCCAATTGTTTACACATCCAGTATGTGTAAATAGCCTCACCCAATTTTTTTTCTATATTTTTGTTCCTGATAATATATTTAGCTATAACATCTTAATTATCGTATTAAAAATGAGCATGTCTGGCGTTGAAACCTTTAAGGAAATTTCACATTTTTCATTGGCATCAACAGGAGAATTTTTTTTCTATATAGGAAAACAGCTATGAATTCTAATGTCTACAATATTTCCATAATTTATCTATTAATCTATATCAATAAATATACAGATGTATCGATAGATAGTTATTGAATTGAATAGAACGAGATATTGAAGAAATTGAATAGGAGAAAGGCGACGATAAGTCGAGCATTAGCATATGATAACAATAAATCATTGTTAAGATCAAATGCAATATTTTATTTATGGATATTAAGCCAAATAGATAGGAAAAGATTTTTCAATTAATTGATAATCTATCCATATATTTAAAATTTAATAATAAATATTCAATGTTACTTTTAAAAATTTTTACTAGCAATTTTGAATTTTTTTATAGTTTTTTTACTTTCTCTTACCTATGTATATATATGATATATATATGTAGTGAGAAAGTATTGGATTCGTGTCAAAAATTCGATGTCGAGATTTTGATGGATATACACGCAAGAGCGGATTCAGAGGTGTTTCTTGGAGTGGGGCATTCTGGTGTGACTGATTGCACAGCACAACAATTTTTTCTTAATTTCGGCAATTTAAAGGCGTATTCTGTACTCTTGTTTGCCAGAATATAAATACAAATCAAATTTTTAAGTATTAATTTTTAAAAAATTTTACATTAAAAATAATTTTTTTTTTTCGGAAAAAAGTATTTTTTTTTTCAAATCTCGGGGAGAGGGGTGGACCCCCCTTGTATCCGCCCTTGTATACACGTTTTGAGATCCCCTGAATCAAAAAAAGTGGTTTGCGACATGGTCTGTCTGTGGGTGTGTGGGTGGTATATTCAATTTTAAGCATGAAGGAATTGAGATTAATTAATTGTTAGAATAATCGTCCTGAGGAAGGTCGTGACTTGCGACCGAAACGTCGACGGTTAATTAATTAAATAAAAGTTTTATTTAATTCCTTGGCTGCAAAGTCTCCTATACCCAATTCAAAGTCTACAGCCACTTCCCATCACTAGTTAAACAAAATATAAAGTTTTTCATTGCTCTTAGCTGCTTTTTCCGGTCCAATCTTCTAACTATATATTAAAAA
>JAKCPI010021664.1:0-14359 GCA_023213315.1 Euborellia annulipes
ATATATATATGATGCTGGATATTGAATTCCTTCTGAGTTCCAAAAACATGCTTTAGAAGGGGTCTTTTTGGTCCAAATCACATCTAAAATGAAAAATAAATAAGCTTAATTCATTTAATAAAGTTTTACTTAAATAAATTACAAAAAGATTTAAGATGAAGAAGATGACTAAAATACATTCTAAAACATAGAAGATAGGTAAAGATTCTGCTTGCATTTAACTTTAAAAATTATTTATATATTAAATACTTCTAAACATGTGATTTAATCTTGTTAGAAAAGGTCAAATTAAATTTCCTCCCTATTCACTCTCAATTATTTGATCCTTCCTTAAAAGTTCAATCTACATAGAAATAAGAATTTCAAAAAATCCAGTAAATAATAATTTTAAAAAGTAGGAATAAATGAAAAATATTTTAAAACAAAAAACAATTATTTAAACTAATTAAAAATAAAGGAA
Source organism: Euborellia annulipes (assembly GCA_023213315.1). Taxonomy (NCBI): domain Eukaryota; kingdom Metazoa; phylum Arthropoda; class Insecta; order Dermaptera; family Anisolabididae; genus Euborellia; species Euborellia annulipes. The sequence goes on from JAKCPI010021664.1 coordinate 461, forward strand.
AAAGAAAAAAATTATTTGTCAAAGTGAAGGAAATAGTGAATGAGTTAATAAAACGAATAATCTATTTGATTTATATAATGCAGATATTAAATTAAAAATAAATATTAAATAATTAAAAGAATAAAAGAAATGAAATATTAAATAAAAATGAAAATAAAATTTGACAGACAGACAAAGAAAGGTTATCATATTGAATCACGAGTTTAGAATATTTGTAATTATTTAATTTATTAAAAATAATAATCCTGAAACAATTAAATAAATATTTAAATGCATTACTGACCTTAAAAATAGAAATAATTAAGATGAAATATAAATAAGTTGATCTGATGACATGACATATGAGAAACATTTTAGCCAAAGTCATGGATGAGATAAAGAGACGAGGCATTCGCTTGCGTTTTCAATGGAGGCAAAGTCAAATTTGAAATTTTCTTTTATTTTATTTTCTATTACCCTTTTTTAAATGGTAATTTAATTTAATTTCTAAAATTGACCATCATTGAGATTGGATAAAAAATAGGAAAACAATTTTTTACCTTTTAAAAAGAGATGAAGTATTTTGTGCATTTAAAAATTAATAATATAATTTATTATTTAGAGTACCCAAATATGACCCTTATGTATTTTTTAATCCAATTTATTTATTTATTTATTTTTTGAGACCAAAATACAGTGCCAAAATATAATTATTTTTTATTTTGACAGTGAATATTAACTAACTTCGCTCTGGTTCAATTACTATAATATTATCAACAATTTTCTATATTGTTGTTTTTGGGAATCGTCATTATTTATACAAATTGAAATATAAACATATTATGCTTTTATTTTACACATTTTCACATTTTATCAAATTTTGTATTGTTTGATTTGATTAAAACAAAAAAAAATACGTGAACTAAATTGTTGATGAAATTAAGAAATGGTGGGTAATCAGCGGGGCAATGAACAATTAAAGAGAGTTTTGATTTTAAAACAAAGTCAACATGTTTTTTTCGGATATTATGCGAGAATGTTCTTGCGAATGTACTCTCAGGGCCGGAGCCTTCCTCGTCGGTATCATGTCTGCGGTATGCTCTTACATTTATTTTTATTTTTACTTCTATTACTGGCAATATTTTTATTAGCATATTTGGCATTGTCCCGCCCAACTCTATCTGCTGCTTTATACTTTTGTTGAGGCTAGCCAGTTCAACAGTGGCGGATTAATGCATTTTTGTCGGGGGGGGGGGGGGCGGTTTTTTTATTATTTTTATTTAAGGACTTTGTCGGCATCTATAGACCCCTTTCCTATTTATTCAAATTGATTGGTAACAAATTCAATTGAAATTAAAGAGCGGAAATCATAATTTTTTAAAATTACTAGTTTTTATAACTTTATGAATTTCTTCTCGGGGGGGGGGGGGGGGGGTTAGGGGCGATCGACTCCCTCCCCCCGAGAAGAAATTTAATCCGCCCCTGCAGTTCAATAAATTAGGAACCATTTGAGACTTTTCTTAACTTGGCTATCCCTGACGAATTGCGCTTCTTTTATCAAGCTATTTAACTCAAACTATATAATTATTCACGACGACAATAACAGCTTCAATTTTTGGATCGGGAACGTCAGCATGCCCCTATCAAATTCTATTTGTTATTATGTATGGATCATTGACTCTGGCAGTTTTAGCAGAATCATTCCTGTTATTCGCTTTTATACAGGCACGATAACAACGTGTCGTTTCATTTTCGGAGTTTGCTTGTTGCGGACCAGGTAGCAGCCATTTACTATTTATTTCCCAATTCAATATAACATCTGAAAAGAGATCCAAACATTTTTATAATTTATTAAGGAAGAGTTGCAAAAGCAGAGTTGGCAGCCAAATCTTTTTCTTTAAATATTTTATTGGGCCGACGTCTCGGTCTCGATAGATGCCATATTCAGGGCCCAATAAGTCCTGAAGATGACTTCTATCGAGACCGAAACGTTGGCTAAATTAAATATTTAAAGAAAAAAATTTGGCTGCCAGACTCTGCTTTTGAAACCCTTCCTGGATACAATTCAACAGCCACATCTACAATATTAATATACAAATAATAAAAAGATTCACACTATTGGGGTTTGGTTTTAGATTTCTTCACTAGGATCTTTGGTGAGTCTGCTAATCGCTAGAGCCCAATTACCCGAAGAAGAGCCCACCAATCCTGAACAACGAGATGCCTGGTTGGGTAAGGTATAGTAGATTTTCTTTTTTTTAAAGATATAACAACTCGTGTTTCAAATATTTTCAAATTTTCCTTTTTTTAGCTACACGAGTAATGATTAAATTTGCAACTGCAGATCTCTTAATTACTTTTGCCATCGATGGAATTTTAATTGCTGGAATCGTAAGAGTAAGATTTTTTTTTTAAATTAAATAATAAATAAGATGAAAATAAAATTCTGGGGGTGACTAATTGCACAGCACACAATTTTTCTTACTTACGGTAATTTAAAGGTGCATTCTGTACTTGTTTACCAGAAAATATATACAAATCAAATTTTTAAGTATTAGTTTTTAAAATTTTATATTAAAAATAAAATTTAATTGCCAAAAAAAATATTTTCTCAAATCTCGGGGGAGGGGAGGGGCGAATACAAGGGTAGGGGAAAGGAGGAAAAAAAAAAAAAAAAAAAAAAAAGGCCCCCCCCCCGGGGGGGTACCTCTCCCCTTTGTATCCGCTCTTGAAAAGGCCAGGCCTAGCGAAATTCTGAAAATAAAATGATCTGAGAGTACCCATCAAAGATCGGAAACTTTAATCTTCGATTTTTTTAGAAGTGCTCCCTGAAATTGCAAATCTTTGTTCTTGCAATTTGCTCGCTGCATTAACAATTCTTCTTCGCTAAAAAAGATTTTTTTCATTATTAAAATTAAAATCAAAACAATTAATTATTTGACATGTGATTAAAAGCTATTTATTTATCTATTCTAATTTCAGGAATCATCAATTATGCTCGTTCCTTGGCTGATGGTCAGTGGCATCACAATCGTGGCATACGTGATTCCCCTCGTCTCAATCGCCACCCTCGATCTGCTGCATCTCGATTTCGCTCATTCAGTCTCACTTCTGATCGCCACTTTTGTCTCGTATTGTAGGTGACTATGCCGCCTTTTCATCTTTTATTGTAACTGATGGGTCGTCTGCACCCTCTTCCTTCACTCCCCATTAACCATCTGCTACCGTCTCTCAGATTTAAGTATTTTTTAAAGAAGATTTTAAGAGGAATACAAACAGCTGGGCATCTTTTTTTTTTTGACAAGTGATTTCTGATTTTATAACAAGGATATAATTGAGGATAGAAAACAAGAAAAAACACTCAAATGCATATTTCAAAAAAAAAAAAAAAAAAATCTCTATATAGTATTTTATCAAATAATTTAATGTTAGTATATAATTAAATAATATTTATATTACCAAAATAATAGTTTTTAGGAAAAATAAGATGGGTCGAAATTTTAATCAAATACCAGGATATAATTAGTAGGTGTTGTGAATATTTAATCTTGTTCTGACTCCCTTCCGTGATACCAGTGTATATTGTTTTTTCTTGTCGCTATTTATTTTGAACAAATTAATTAATTAATTAAATTTAAATAATTAATACTTTTCTAAATTAGTTTAAGACTATTTGTTCATCCTATGATTTTGTTAAGGGGGTGGGGAAAGGACAAAATTTGTAAGAAGTCGAGTGGCAGTGGCGCATGTATGTATATATTAGTATTTTTTCCTGTACAAGGGAGGCGGGGACTCCTCTAGATCTCCTCTGGACGATTAGTAATCCTCTATATTTATCCTTCTTCTTTTTCTCGTTATATTAATCAAACATCCGAATATTAATTTAGATGATGATTGGGTTTTAATATAATATGAGCAAATATTAATATATGTTATATATTATTAGTAGCAAATGTTTGATATAGTGCTAGTTAATATCTGAAGAGCTCTATCAAATACAGCAACTTAATTAAAATTCATTTAAAATAGCCAATGTATCATATAATATTCCCATATATAAATTAAATGCTTCTAATTAAAACGAGTGAATTAAAATAAAGAAAAACATGTTGAACGGAAATATCTATATATTATCTGTTAGGGAGACTACATGCAAAAAAATCGAACCTAAAATATAAAATAAAATAAGAAAAGAATGGATGGAGAAGGTGAAGAAAAAGGGAAACGGAAAGTTGTCCACCGGCAAGATTCTCACCCTAAGTTAAAGGGGAAAAAAATTTGAGCCTGATAATTCGAAGGGTTGTAACCATCCGCAATAGTTAAGTCACTGCGGATTTACAAAATTAGGAACCGGAACGAGATTGTAAGCACCGAATTTAATAAAATTTGGCATACAATTAGACAACCATGAGAAACCATTGTAATCAAGATTTAGGGTTTGTTCGGAAGAAGAAAATCTTTAGGAAGGGTGCTATAGAACTCAAACAAGTGACAATTTCACTTAAAAACAATTTATTAAGAAAATGAAATCAATAAATATGTAATTATGAATTGTGGGTAAGAATATTTTATTTATTAACTTTTTGATTTTCATTTTTTTCATCCAATATCCGTATTTTTTAGATCTATTCTTTTTACAAATCATAAAAAAATAAATATTTAGGAATTTTTACTAAAGACCCATACCATCCAAAAAACGTGTAGGCCTATATCTAATCTCAGATTGTTTTATTTCTCTCAAAGTCCTATCTTCTTCTAGATCTTTTTTATTCTGAATGTTTGTTCTCTCTTTTGATAAAAAATGAGATGGCTTTCCTCCTTGAGGAGAGCAAAAGAACCGAAATAGGAAGGGATGGGACGCACAGGGGATATTGACAAAAACCTCAACTCAAATCTCAAACAAAGTACCACAGCTATATTACCGGTTTTTTCTTTGTCTTTCTAAAAAATAAATATAAATTTTCTCTTAGTATTTCATAAATAAATTTATTTTTAATAATTTAAAATTAGATTACTATAAAATATCAGACCTTCTTGGCTGTGGATATATGGCACCTATGAGTTATCAGAGCAATTGCAAGTCTTCTTTTCTTTTCATTCCATCTTGAATTAGCATATTTTATTGGAGATAATTACGCAAGAATGCAACAAAAAGCCTATAAAAGAAGTAAGATCCAATTAAAATAATATACCTTTAGTTTTAAACAATGTTTCTCAATTTTGCCCATTGGAGGTCATAAAGAAATCAGGGAGAAGAATACGGAAGTATAAGAGAAAAAAAACGAGGAAGAGTCAAACAAAATCCATCACATAGACGGTTGAACAAAAAAAAAAGTTCATATTCATGAGAAAATATCTTTGTGCGAAAAAATTTGTCACAAATTTATTTTGAAGAAGTCTTTTAAAAAACAGCCAGGCATCTATAGTTATTTCTTTATTAATGAAAATTCAAACCAGGGATGCGATGACATTCGTCGCTTTTTTGATCATCTTTCTACATTCTACAACATTTATTTATAATGGCCCAAAGAAGATGATGAACCTTGGCTCTGAAAATGGTCAAATGTGACCGAATCGTTGCATCTAAAAAAATCTGGTGTGACTGGCGCACAGCACACAACTTTCTCTTACCCTTCGGTAAGAGAAAGTTACGCACTGTGCTGGTCACACCAGATTTTTTGTGTCGAGATATATTTAGTTTCCGATAGCACCTTAGTTTCAAACTTGCATTTTAAATGTTGACTGCTTCAAATAAACTATGGTTATTTTTCAAAATTTTAATCTCATATTTGGACATTTTATACACAATATAGAATCGTAAATAAATACAAAATTTCATAAGAATTGGAAAAAAAAATTTTAAATGCCTAAAAAGTTCTAAAGGGGACCCCCTTTTGAATCGAAATTAACATACAAATCCCTATAGGAAATTAACATTAGGCCTATGAGAGAAGGCGGAGAGACAGGCGATAATGTTTGCAAGTGAGAGAGAGACATATGTTTTCTTTGAAACAATTAAAGACACAAATAAATTTAAAAAAAATGGGAATTTAAATAATTGATTTTTAATCTAATAAAAAGAAAAAGATTTAAATTCCGTTACCATGGCAACCAGTTCTATCTTTCCTATGAAGAACAAGAGTAAAGTGGTCTTCAGAAGATTTCAACGGCAAAATGAGAATATACATTTTAAAGATCATCTAAAAAATAGTTCATTTATGAATTTTAAAAAAAATCCTTGGAGGGAATTTTGAGAAAATCGAAAAAAACTGAAAAAGTACATCAGTAAAGTACTAGTACTTTTTGGCCGATTTTGTTCAAAAGCTTATTTTGAGATTCTTCAAAGGTACCTAAGTTAAATATAAAATTTCAATCCGCTAGCTCAACTCCTTCATGCTAAAAATCTGTCCACACACACATACACACACACACACACACAGACACACACACATACATACACACACACACACAGACCAATTTGCGGGACCCACTTTTTTGGACTCAGGGGACCTCAAAACGTGAAGATCCATCAAAATCTCGACATCGAATTTTTGACATGATCGCAATACTTTCTCTCTATATATATATTACATATATACATAGGTAAGAGAAAGTAAAAATAATTGATTTTTGAATTTTAATCAAAATCGTTGGAGCGAATTTTGAGAAAATCTAAAAAAAATTGAAAAAGTACATCAGTAAAGTACTAGTACTTTTTTTGGACTATTTTGTTTAAAAACTTATTTTCACGTCTCAGGGGGGGGGTGCATAACTTAAATATAAAATCAATAAGAGGCGAAAGGAGCGGGCAGCCGGGTAGTTAGTCTCCACGAAATAAAACTCTCTGTTTAGGAAACAGTTTCGGTTTTAATGAAATATAACCATTAAAGCCGAAACTGTTTCATTTCGTGGAGACTAATTACCCGGCTGCCCGCACCTTTCGCCTGTTTTTGTTTGAATACAACACCTACTTTATTTCTTCAAATTAAATATAAAATTTCAACCTACTAGCTCTTTTCGTTCTTGAGATATTTTGTTCACAGACAAACAGACAGACAGAGCATGTTGCGAAAACCACTTTTTTGGACTCAGTGGACCTCAAAACGTGTATATCCATCAAAATCTCGACATCGAATTTTTTTACATGAATCCAATACTTTCTCTCTCTATATATATATATTACATATATAAGTAAGAGAAAGTAAAAATTATATTTTAGGTCACAGGCGTAGCCAGAAATTTTTAATGGGGGGGGGGAGAGAGGTTCAAGAAAATTTTAAGATTATTTTAGGGTATTTATAAATCATTTTGGTTTTTTTAAGCTAGAGTAAATTATTATATTTTGAACCCCCCCCCCCCCCCCGGCTACGTATATGTTTTAGGTGATAATTTTTAATTTTTCTATTTTTGAAATTCCTATTGTTAACACTGGATCATTGAACAAGTTAAAATTTCCTCTTTTAACCTAGAACAAAGAGATCAAATTCTCATATTAAAATTTGTTAGTAATATAATTCATTTATTATTTACAAAAATTTCTATTCGTAGTCGGTATTTCATTTACAAATAATTATGTCTTTCCGAAAAAAAATATACCCTGTGATATTTTCCGAAATCTAAAAGATGCCATTATTGGAGTTCAATTATTCACGTCTAGCTTTTTAACAATAATAATAATAAGAATAATAAAAATCTGGTGTGACTGGCGCACAGCACACAACTTTCTCTTACCTTCGGTAATCGAAAGTTGTGTACTGTGCTTGTCACACCAGATTTTTTGTGTCGACATGTATTTAGTTCCCGACAGTATGGAACATGAATTCAGATGTAAAATTTATAAGTATGGGAAAATATTTATATTTTGTTACCATGGCAACCATTTCTCCTATCTTCCCTATGAAATACAAGAGTAAAGTGGTCTTCAGAAGATTTCAATCGCAAAATGAGAATATACATTTGAAAGAGCATCTAAAAAATGATTGATTTTTGAATTTTAAAAAAAATCGTTGGAGCAAATTTTGAGAAAATCGAAAAAAACTGAAAAAGTACATCAGTAAAGTACTAGTACTCTTTGGCCGATTTCGATTAAAAGCTTATTTTTCCGGTCCCGGGGGTGTTTAACTTAATTATAAAATTTCAACCTCCTAGCTCAATTCCTTCATGCTTAAAATTGAACACACACCCACCCACCCACCCACCCACACACACCACACACACACACACAGACAGACCATGTCGCGAAAACCAGTTTTTTGGATTCAGGGGACCTCAAAACGTGAAGATCCATCAAAATCTCGACATCGAATTTTTGACATGAATCTAATACTTTCTCTCTATATATATATTACATATATACATAGGTAAGAGAAAGTAATAATAATTAATTATTTGTGTAAATATGTATTATCCACTACATAAATTACTTAAGCCTAAACATTTCAAGAAATGAAATATTAGTGAGTATTTTATAATAAATTAATAATTTCAAAATTAATTTAGAGAGAGTATCCAATAATTGTTAAACAATTTTGATTGAGATATTATAAACAAAAAGGCTTGATTAGACTCGGAAAGCCTGCATAAATTTAGAATTTAACTAATTAAATGAGAGATTTATATTGATGCCAAACGTCACTGGGGGTCCCCCAGTAACGAAAGGACCTCCTGCCTATCCCCAGAGGCGTACCGAGGCAGTTGGGGGCCTAGGGCGGCACTAAAGTAGGGGGCCTTATATTGAATTTTTTTTTTGGGGGGGGGAGTGGTCATCTTTAAATATCCCTCTCCTCCATACACAAAAATATTTTTAAAATAGTCCTACCGTATATATTCCCGAACTCCAAGGGCCCCGGGGCCTCTCAAAGGGAAATTTTCATTAAATTTTGTTTTTTTTTTTATCTAAATTTTTCCGTTTTTACTTGAGCTCTGAGGGCCCCGGGGCCTCTCATAGAGAAATTTTCATTTAAATTTTTTTTTTTTTATCTAAATTTTTCCGTTTTTACTTGAGCCCTGAGGGCCCCGGGGCCTCTCAAAGAGAAATTTTCATTAATTTTTTTTTTTATCTAAATTTTTCCGTTTTTACTTGAGCCCTGAGGGCCCCGGGGCCTCTCAAAGAGTAATTTTCATTAATTTTTTTTTTTTATCTAAATTTTTCCGTTTTTACTTGAGCCCTGAGGGCCCTGGAGCCTCTCAAAGAGAGATTTTCATTAATTTTTTTTTTTTTTTTTTATCTAAATTTTTCCGTTTTTCCTTGAGCCCTCAGGGCCCTGGAGCCTCTCAAAGGGAAATTTTCATTAAATTTTTTTTTTATAAATATATGGGGGCCTATGCCGGCTCGGGGCCTGGGGCGGACCGCCCCCTCGCCCCCCTCGGTACGCCACTGCCTATCCCGGGCTCCCGGTCATTATACGCTCCACCACAATTATTGTTCCCTAAGAAGAACATGACTTGAGCCCTTTCAGTTGAAGCAAATAAATTTATAATTTTCTGTTTTTTTTTCTAAAAATACCATCTCTTGCAATAGTATTGGAGTTTACAAAAGAAGATCAAGACTGCAAAAATACATATGGATCAAAATTAATGTTAATTATATATAAAGGGGCTTTAAGGGGGCTAGGGACCGAAGTAGTTACGCATGTTTTTCCCGCTAAGATGGCGTAGTGTGTCATAAAAAGTGGGTATGCCCAAATATCAAGTAATTCAAAAATTTGCCAAGAGATGTCAGAATGGTAGCTAATAATATTTAATGCATTTGGTTGATTGTCATTGATCTTTTAACAATAAATACTTTATAAATGTTATTATATATTATGTATCTTTTATAAAAGCATAAAAATATATAAATATAGGCTAATACTATATCGTCTGTTAGACTAGCCTGCCATCTATTTCAAGAATGCTGAACTAATCTGACAGTTGATTTTTAAATAAATCATCTAAGCTTATTTTAAAAATTTCTTAATTAATATGTGATTAATAATAACAATAAATTCATTTTTAAATTTAAAAAAAAATTAAAGATTATTGGGACAGATTGTTTTTTTGTATTTGCTTGATAACAAAAAAATTAATTGCGATAATTTTTTAATAAGTCATTAAAAAAATTATAGCTCGATGTCCCAATAAACTCTTATGAATTTAATTCATTTAAAAAAAAACCGGTAGATGGTATTCCTTATAATAGTCTAGTTTTTTTTAAAGTACGTTTAGACGTCGCTCCTGAACCCCCTTAAGTAAAGACGAGTTCCCTAATTCACTGATTTCAAAAATTTGCTTTATCTTAAATCAATTGTTAGTTTGTTATCCCTTAGTTTTATTAAATTCCCTATGATTAAAGCCGTCTTTTTTTTTTTGTTTCAGTTGTGAAGGTGTTCGTCACAATGGTGGTCTATAAATATTACCAGTCGCTCATCTTAGAAGGCAAGTGAGTCTCCAGAGGACCCTGCATGCCTACCTTCCAACCATTTAATGCATACACACCGTTTATTTTCCTTAAAATTTATGAAATAAATATGTATAATCTAAAACATGCAATAACTCATCGTGTGCGTGCACTTGAGCTGTCGGCTGTCCGTTAGGTATAGTCGGGTCGCCACCAAAGTGGAGCCGCTCCCATTGGGAATGCACTGGGCCTTTACTTGATCGATGCACTTTTTATCCGATGACGAGTATCAGTGTGATGCTGGATGTGTCTTGTGAACCTGAAGAGAAAAAGAGTCTCTCATTTTCTGGTAAAACATGACCAGAGATTCAGGGCGGAAGAGAAGTCGACGAATAAATAAAGTCATTAAAAAGGGATATTGCTCAATAATTATTTAGAATCGATTCTGGTTATAAATTTATCCGATGGTCAATTAAAGTGGGAAAAAGATAGAGAAAGAAAGAATCTCTTCCAGATTAGAATTTTATTACCACATATTAAGATTAAAAAATATTTCAAAAATTCAAAAAAAAAAAAAAAAAAAAAAAAAAACAATTTTAAATTATTCTTTTAATATTTGTCAAAAAAATAGTGGTCTGAAAGTTAAAAATATAATTGTTTGTTATTCCATTAACAATTAAAAATGATGCCTATTCAGTGGCGTCAATTCTTGGGGGGGGGGGAATATTTTTTTTTCTTAAAATTTCCTTACAAATAGGTACTCTAATTTGCCCAAAAGATATTTAATTAATTAATTGTTTAATTTTGTATAGTATATATACTCATAGGCGTAGCCAGGGGGTGGGGTTTGGGGGTTCAAACCCCCCCCCCCATGGGACCCAAGCCATGACTAGATATTTAATACAAATTATATTTCACATAGGGTAAGAGAAAGTAAAATATAATAATTTACTCTAGCTAAAAAAACAAACCAAAATGATTTATAAATACCCTAAAATAATCTTAAATTTTTGAAAAAAATTTCTTGATCCCCCCCATCAAAAATTTCTGGCTACGCCAATGTATATACTTGTAGATATATTTTGAAATATTTTATTTGTAATAATATAAAATTTTATAAAAAGATATATCAGAGTCCTTGGGGAGGAGGGCTAATGCCTCCCTCCCCCCCCCAAATGATGCCACTGTGCCTATTCTATTTCAATAACTGGACCCTGTTATGCATTAGTGTGTCAAGCGCCAAAAAAAAATTAAAAATTGAGTTAAGCACGGAATATTGTTTCAAATGCTATAATTAATAGTATTTTTAATGAAATATGTCCTAAAAAAATTTATATTTAATGTTACTTGCACAATTGACAAAAAAAATTATATATAATCCAATGAAAACAAAAAACTTTAATGTTAATTTTCTCAAAACTCGGTAGCTGGCGCTTGACACACTAATGCGTAACATGGTCCAACTATAAACAGAAAAAAGTGAAAAATAAGTTTTTTAGGTACATATTTGCTTACAAGTGTTAGTTAATTCTAGTTTAATAGAGAGTGAGTATTGCTGGGATAAGCCTATTCATTTGGGGAGGTTTAAACCTCCCCCTCATGCTACCTGAACCAAGGCTAGATAAAGAGAAGTAAAATTAAAATATAAATAAATGGCGCCAAAGTCCATTCCTTCACTATAAGAGAAGTATAAAATAAAAAGTATGCTATGCATCAAATCCTTTTAAATGTAATCTCGATCCCAAATAGTCCCCTGCCCTTTCTAAGTACGCCAATGAGTGCTGAGGCAAATTTGCTGGGAATTGAACCAAGGATCTCCATTCTGTCCAAGACACCGATTGGAAATTCTCGAGACCACCACCGTCACTCGGTCATCAGTAAAATATTTACTAATAACCAGAGGCGTAAGTACAATGACTGGCGCCCCCCCCTGAAGCTACAAGAATGTCCCCTACCCCCACAAAAAAAAAAAAAATAAAAAAAAAATATTTGCTAATATATTAATAGAATTCCAAAAAAATTAAAATTTCAATACAATTTGTTATTTTAAAAAATATTTAACAAATACGGGCCCTGAACAGTAAATTTTGAACAAAATAGTTATCTAAGTCAGGTTTCAGCGCTATCAATCTTCTATTTGTTTGTACTTGATTTTGATAACTATTTTGTTTATAATTTCGTTAATAATTAACCGATTTTCATGAATGAATGATTTTTGGCAAATTATTGTAAATAACTACAGAATATCGTAAATACACATTTGCATTCAGGGATGGTAAAAAATTTTTAGGGGTGTCCAAAGTTGAAAAACTAAAAAATTCGATTTTTCTAGACTTTAGGTCGTGTTTTGCACCAAAATCACCTCAGATTGCACTGGAACTTCTATGTATTTTAACTATCTGCATATTTTTAAGGAGTGTCGCCTAAAAAAAACTTGAAGATTAAAAATTAGAGCACTTTAGAGCTAATTACTATTAAATAAACTATAGTTAAGTAAAAGTCAGTAAGAAAAGAATATTAATATATGATTCAAATGCATAAGTGGGAGGATATTATTTATTTTTTATAAACTTGGAACTTGAAAAATATTGTATTTAAAATAAAAAATTAGTTATATATATATATTGAACAGTAAGCTATGGGAAAATGTTAATTTTTTTTTACCGCCTCATCATTTATTATTTATTTTTTTAATTTCAAATATTATTCTAGATACATGAAATTTTCATGACTTGGTTTTCAACTCACCTTTTCATAATTTATAGATCTCATGCAATAATCTAATACATAGCCTAGAAATTATTTATTCAAAACCTTGTAACATGTATAAATTAAATATGATAAATAAAATTGATTCATGATTTAAAAAAAAAAAAATATTTTTTTCATATTCTAATTGAAATAAGTTAATAATGTTGAAACGGAACGACGTGACGTGCTATTTGTTATTTTATTAAACGACTTTTGTCAGTTCAAATTTTTTGTCACCCATATAAAAAAAGATAAGATTATGTTGAAAATAATAAATGTATATATTATTCATAAAATTCCCTGTTCTAAAATAAAAAATTATGACAGGTTTTTTTTTCTTTTTTAATATTCTGAGCCGGTGATGATATGGAGCTCGTCAATGTAAGCAAAGCAGGCTTTGATTACTTAAAAAGATGCATTGATTTACTTAGTAAAAATTGTCTAATATTTTTATTTAATAATAACGTAACATTCAAAAAGCAAAGTTTGAATTATTTTTTGTTGATTTTATTAAATGCATCCCAATTTGTGGATTTTTCACCAAATAAACCTTGTATAACTTTGCATGGATGATAAACGTCGACAGCCCTCTCCCCCACTCAGGGCCGGAACTAGAGGATTTGTTAGGGGGAATTAATTTACCACCCCCTCCCTCCCCCACCGGCGTGGTAGGTTATTTCTCAGTGATGGGGTGGTTGAAGGGAGGGGGCGGCAAAAGAGGCTGCAAATGCCTTAAATCAGCACCTGCTAATTTCATTTTGTTTTTGTGAACCACTTTTCCTATTTTGCTC
>JAKCPI010021665.1:0-13472 GCA_023213315.1 Euborellia annulipes
CAAACTATATAATTATTCACGACGACAATAACAGCTTCAATTTTGGATCGGGAACGTCAGCATGCCCCTATCAAATTCTATTTGTTATTATGGATCATTGACTCTGGCAGTTTTAGGAGAATCATTCCTGTTATTCGCTTTTATACAGGCACGATAACAACGTGTCGTTTCATTTTCGAGTTTGCTTGTTGCGGACCAGGTAGCAGCCATTTACTATTTATTTCACAATTCAATATAACATCTGAAAAGAGATCCAAATATTTTTATAACATATACCATAATTTATTAAGGAAGAGTTGCAAAAGCAGAGACTGGCAGCCAAATTTTTTTCTTTAAATATTTTATTGGGCTGACGTTTCGGTCTCGATAGAGGCCATCTTCAGGACCCAACAAGTCCCGATAAGCCGACGTTTCGGTCTCGATAGATACCATCTTCAGGGCCTAATAAGTCCTGAAGATGACTTCTATCGAGACCGAAACGTTGACTAAATAAAATATTTAAAGAAAAAATTTGGCTGCCAGTCTCTGCTTTTGAAATCCTTCCTGGATACAATTCAACAGCCACATCTACAATATTAATATACAAATAATAAAAAGATTCACACTATTGTGATTTGGTTTTAGATTTCTTCACTAGGATCTTTGGTGAGTCTGCTAATCGCTAGAGCCCAATTACCCGAAGAAGAGCCCACCAATCCTGAACAACGAGATGCCTGGTTGGGTAAGGTATAGTAGATTTTCTTTTTTTAAAGATATAACAACTCGTGTTTCAAATATTTTCAAATTTTCCTTTTTTTAGCTACACGAGTAATGATTAAATTTGCAACTGCAGATCTCTTAATTACTTTTGCCATCGATGGAATTTTAATTGCTGGAATCGTAAGAGTAAGATTTTTTTTTAAATTAAATAATAAATAAGATGAAAATAAAATTCTGGGGGGTGACTAATCGCACAGCACACAATTTTACTTACGGTAATTCAAAGGTGCATTCTGTACTTGTTTACCAGAAAATATATACAAATCGAATTTTTAAGTATTAGTTTTTAAAATTTTATATTAAAAATAAAATTTAATTGCCAAAAAAAATATTTTCTCAAATCTCGGGGGAGGGGAGGCAAGGGCGTATACAAGGGTAGGGGTAAAGGAGGTAATTACTTTTAATTGTAATTAAAATTTATTTTTAATATAAAATTTTAAAAAATTAATACTTAAAAATTTGATTTGTATTTATATTCTGGCCAACAAGTACAGAATGCGCCTTTAAATTACCGAAATTAAGAAAAAATAGTAGTGCTGCGCAACGAGTCACACCAAATTACCCCCCCCCGAGAAACACCTCCTGATCCGCCCTTGAGGGGAGGGGACCTCTCCCCCTTTGTATCCGCTCTTGAAAAGGCCAGGTCTAGCGAAATTCTGAAAATAAAATGATCTGAGAGTACCCATCAAAGATTGGAAACTTTAATCTCCGATTTTTTTTAGAAGTGCTCCCTGAAATTGCAAATCTTTGTTCTTGCAATTTGCTCGCTGCATTAACAATTCTTCTTCGCTAAAAAAGATTTTTTCATTATTAAAATTAAAATCAAAACAATTAATTATTTGACATGTGATTAAAAGCTATTTATTTATCTATTCTAATTTCAGGAATCATCAATTATGCTCGTTCCTTGGCTGATGGTCAGTGGCATCACAATCGTGGCATACGTGATTCCCCTCGTCTCAATCGCCACCCTCGATCTGCTGCATCTCGATTTCGCTCATTCAGTCTCACTTCTGATCGCCACTTTTGTCTCGTATTGTAGGTGACTATGCCGCCTTTTCATCTTTTATTGTAACTGATGGGTCGTCTGCACCCTCTTCCTTCACTCCCCATTAACCATCTGCTACCGTCTCTCAGATTTAAGTATTTTTTAAAGAAGATTTTAAGAGGAATACAAACAGCTGGGCATCTTTTTTTTGACAAGTGATTTCTGATTTTATAACAAGGATATAATTGAGGATAGAAAACAAGAAAAAACACTCAAATGCATATTTCAAAAAAAAAAAAAAATATATCTATATATAGTATTTTATCAAATAATTTAATGTTAATATATAATTAAATAATATTTATATTACTAAAAATAGGATTATAGGAAAAATAAGATGGGTCGAAATTTTAATTAAATACCACGATATAGTAGGTGTTGTGAATATTTAATCTTGTTCTGACTCTCTTCCGTGATATATAGGCCCATAGGCGCCGGAACTGGGGGGGCACGGGTACATTGCCCCCCTGGCATCCTACAGGGGGGGGGCAGGGGGGGGCAAAATTTCTTCTTTTATTTCATTTAGTTTTAAAAATGATATATTTTAAAATTTTTTTTATTTAAATTTAAAAAAAATTAAAAAAAGTAAGAAATTTTTTTTATTTTATATAGACCTATTGTATTTCTAAATTCTAAATACATTTTATATGGAATTAAAATAATAAAATTTAGATAACATGAAAACTTGAGACTTTATGCCTTGGAAAAAAAAATTAAAAATAAAGAAAATTAAAAATATTTATTTCCTTCAAATAGTAAATAACAAATCTACTATATAGCCTAAAAAAAATTTTGATTAAATAATTTGCATATTGTTAAACTATATATTTGTAAAAGTTAAATATAAAGGACTACAGACTATTTAGTGTAGTTGATTAACAGTTATAAGAAGAAAAAAATGAAACGTCGATTTATTGATGATTATTTTAAAAAAAGAAACAGGTAAGAATGGCCGTAGGCCTACTCTTAAAAACTTATTTTTCTTCGCCAAAAATATACGTACGCTAAAAATTTAATAAAAAAATGAAAATTTCTTATTATATCTGGTTCTTTCGTAGGCTCTTTAGAAAAAGGAAGCATTAGCACGGGTAGTCCTTTGCACCATGAGCATCGCCCTAGTACCAGCAGTAACATTTCTTCCACAAACACCATAGGTATTAATATAATAATTTCAAAAAATGAGTCATTATGCTTGTTTATTGTTTTGTTGCCTTGCTCAGAGATCGGAAATTCAATTAAATAATTTATTCATTTATTTAACAGAAAACATCGCCGATGATCCATCTGCTCCTGTAAAGAGTGTTTCTTTTGCTTTTACTAAAAACACACACGAAAAGATATGCTCTTTAAACGAACCGTATCAACCTTTGGATATTCCTCCATGGACCCAATCTGGACGTAATCATAATTTTCAGAATGAGTGGTTCACAACATACCCTTGGCTTCATTTTGACTCAATGACTAAAAGTATTTTTTGTTTCATATGTGTCCAAGCGCTAGGAAAAAATTAGTAAAATGTGAAAAAAATCATGAAACAAACTTAGTGATTGATGGGTATAAAAACTGGAAAAAAATTATCATAAAATTAAAAAGTCACGAAAAATCTGCTTTTCACAAAGAATCATTTATAAAATTAGAAGCACTGAAGAAAAATACTCCAATTATTTCCTTATTATCTGAACAAACATTATCTGTTCAAATACAAAATCAAATCGCTCTAAAAACAATAATAACCTCAGCATTATATTTAGCTCGTCAGGGAATTGCATTTAGAGCACTAGCGGTCCCGCGGGGGGCCCAGAGGGGCTCCGGCCCCCCCCTTTTGACAGACAAAATTCAAAAGTTTTATTTAATATTTTAAAACTAAAACAAAAAAATTATAAATTTTTCACGTCTCAGGGTATCTAAAAACGCAAATTTCAATGCCTCATTTTCAAAAATTTTTCCAAACCCCTTCAAAATTTTTAAAAATTTGTCAAAAATCGATTTTTTTTTCTCGTTATGGTAAAATTTTAGACGAGAAAAAATACGTTTCTCAAATTTTCAACCCTTAAAAAATTTTTTTGAGCTCATCTTTGGAGAGGTCTCCTTAAAACATGAGAAACTAAAATATTGTCATATATTAGGGAATCCGAAGAGAGGTCGATTTGCACCCAGCTGTTTATTGGAAGAAACGTATTTTACATGAAATTTAATATGTTAAATAATATATCTTGAATAAGTTGCCTGAAAAATTCCTGTGTAAACTATAATTAATTACAAATTTAAAAACTAATTTTTTTTTTTTCAAAATTGCACAATAAAGATAATTTTATCACGAATCCAATGATATACGGTTGCCTGCAGAAAACCTGTGCTGAATCCCGGCTGCTGCGGTTACTTTACAGATGCACTTTTTCGGTTTTTTTTTTAGATTTTCTCAAAATTTCCTCTTACGATTTTGATTAAAATTCAAAAAACAATTATTTTTTAGACTCTCTTAAAATAAATGTATATTCTCATTATCGGGTTGAAAACTTTTGAAGAACACTTTAATTTACTCTTGTACTTCATAGGAAAGATAAGGAGAAATGGTTGCCATGGTACACAAGTTTCGATTACCTAAGAAGAATCGAAAATTATGTCCTGTGCTTTAGGGTTTGGACACCGGTGGAAACCGAAACCGGTATACCGGTTTTTGGCTAATTTTCAAAAACCGAGAAACCGAGTTTTTTCCCGAAAAACCGAATTCGGTTTTTTTATTTTTTTATTTTTTCTTCAGTAATACTTGTATTCAAATTATAAATTAGCCCGTGACCCATGACTCAGAGAGAAGACATTATCTTCTAGGGGCTTAGGGTTTCGGGGTCGGCTGACTTTACGGTCTCGGTCGAGACCATCTTCAAAACTCCAAAATAGCAAGGATGAGGATAAATTTTAAAATTACAATTTTTCTTTCAACATATATGTTGTATATATAATATGTTGAAAGAAAATTGTAATTTTAAAATTTATCCTCATCCTTGCTATTTTGGACTCTGAAGATGGTCTCGACCGAGACCGTAACGTCAGCCTAATGGGTATTAAATAAACGAAATAAATACTAGCTGCTTTTCTTTCTTCATCCTGATACACATCAACAAAAAAGTGTGTTTTAAAAAATAAAAAAAATAATAATTTTCTTTACATAATTAAGAAAAGGCAACGGTCCGTCGCAGGCAGGGGCGCGGTTATTAAAAAATAATTCTATTAAATATTGTTTTGAATATTTTTTTTTTCCTTGATTTATTTAAGCAACATTTTTTTGTTTATCAATACTAAGGGTCAAGGGATCTTTTTCCGTACCAAACCATCAAATATTTCTAAATTGTGTTGTATACAAATTAATTTAACTTCCAAAAATGGTGGCCCGTTCTAAACAGATGTTGAAAAAAAACCGGTTTAAAACCGGTTTACCGGTTTTTAGCTTTGTAAAAAACCGAAAAACCGGTTTTCAAAATTTTCCTGTTTTTTCCAAACCCTACTGTGCTTCTCACAGCAGATTTGTTTGTATCGACATATTTTTAATTTCTGACAGTACGGTACATTCGAATTCAAGATGTAAAATTTATAAGTATAGGAAAATATTTATACTTTGTTACCATGCCAACCATTTCTTCTCTTTCCTATGAAGTACAAAAGTAAAATGGTCTTCAAAGATTTCAACCCCGAAAATGAGAATATAAAATTTTTAAGAGAGTCTAAAAAATAATTGTTTTTTGAATTTTAATCAAAATCGTAAGAGGGAATTTTGAGAAAATCTAAAAAAAAACCGAAAAAGTGCATCTGTAAAGTAACCGCAGCAACCTGGATTCAGCACAGGTTTTCCGCAGGCAACCGTATATCATTGGATTCGTGATAAAATTATCTTTATTGTGCAATTTTGAAAAAAAAAAAATTAGCTTTTAAATATTATATTCACGATATATTATTTAACATATTAGATTTCATGTAAAATACGTGCAAATCGACCTCTCTTCTGGATTTAGACTAACAGGAGGTCGAAAAAAAAATTAGTCGGATTTTTGCGCCACCCTACTCTTCACCTTCCCTACATCATGAATTTTGGGCCATTGGCCACAAAACCAGGTGAAATAAATATAAAAAAATAGGTCTAAATGGCCTTCACTACCAAAAAAAGAGCTTAAATAAATAAAAAAAAAAAAAAAAAAAAAAAATTTGGCCCCCCCCCCCCCCCCTTGACAAAATCCTGGGACCGCCACTGTTAAAAGGTATCTATATTAATTAGATTAATTTAATTAGAATGTTTCTATTATTAAATTTTAATTTAAAATATAAGAATTTTTATTATTATAGTAGTTATTATTATTAATTATTTATAATAATTTTATCTGAATATGAAAACATACTAAAAAATTCTACAAATGATTACAAGAACTGTCAAAAGAGAACTAGTGTGTTGGTCTTGAGATAATCCTCAAGTCCGTTTCCTCGAGGAAAACCCTAGCGTGTAGGTATGTCCGAATTTTTCCTTGGGAAATCCTCTGAGGAAATCCTTGAGACTTTTTTCCTTGAGGACGGCCTGCACGTGTATGGCCTCCTTAAGCTTAGATGATTTATTTAAAAATTAATTGTCAAATAATTCAGCAATCTTGCAAATTCTAACAGCCGGTTTTCCTCCATTAAACTATATCTGGCCAATATTTATATATTTGTATGCTTTTTTTTTAAACACTCACACTTTTTTCCCATTCACACTCACATTCACAGACACATATACAGTCTTTTCGGCAACTTAGGCCATATAAGACTTTAAACGATAAACGTTACAATGAATATATATATATATATATATATATATATTGGGGGTCCAAGCATTCTTATTTAAGCCATTTGGTATCCAAATGGCTTAAATAAAATCATCGGACTGCCTGGGATCCGAACTCTCGACCCTTGGTATAAAGGCAGGCGCGCTACCAACTACGCCAAACCCGAGGGCTTTTATGCTTTTAATAACATTTATAAAGTATTCATTGTTAAAAGATCAATGAAAATCAACCAAATGCATTAAATTATTAGCTACCATTCTGATATCTCTTGACAAATTTTCGTAATAGGTGTTTTTTTTTTTTTTTTTGTTTACTTTTTAACACCCATAACGCCATCTTATCTGCTAAAACATGCGTAACAGCTTCGCTCCTACTCCTACTTAAAATTTTTTTTTTAATATTTCTTTTTTTTTTCAGTAAGAAAATCGCACCTTATGCTTCAGTAATTATAAACGGCATTTACTGGGCAGTCGATTCACCTAAATTACTCACCATTCCGGATGCTAAATACCTTTTACGTCCGGCGAATACTCCCTGGCTTCCCACAAGCGTTGGATCTCCAGCCCTACCACACCGGATGCTCGCAATTTGTGACATCAGCGCAGATCCTGGTGGAAGCATTGAATTCATGAACGAATGCACCACTATAGATACCCCGTTCTGTCTTTATGACGCAGACCGAAATAAGGATACCAAATCCTTTAAGGTATAGGAATATAATCAATCTTTTTACGATTGTTCTTTCTTTGAGTGTAAAGTCTCAATTTTTGACCACTCAAAAATTTTTCTAATCCTTTTGTCTTTCAAAAAATCTGGTGTGACTGGCGCACAGCACACAACTTTCTCTTACCTTCGGTAATCGAAAGTTGTGTTCTGTGCTTGTCACACCAGATTTTTCGTGTCGATACGCATTTAGTTCCCGGCAGTAGGGAATATTTGAATTCAGATGTAAAATTTATAAGTATGGGAAAATATTTATATTTTGTTACCATGGCAACCATTTCTCCTATCTTTCCTATGAAGCACAAGAGTAAAAGTGTGCTTCAAACAATTTTGAGGGCAAAACGAGAATATACATTTGAAAGAGCATCTAAAAATTAATTGATTTTTGAATTTTAATCAAAATCGTTAGAGCGAATTTTGAGAAAATCGAAAAAAACTGAAAAAGTACATCAGTAAAGTACTAGTACTCTTTGGCCGATTTTGATTAAAAGCTTATTTTTCCGGTCCCGGGAGGTGTTTAACTTAAATATAAAATTTCAACCTCGTAGCTCAATTCCTTCATGCTTAAAATTGAACACACACAGACACACACACAGACACACAGACACACAGACAGACAGACCATGTCGCGAAAACCACTTTTTTGGATTCAGAGGACCTCAAAACGTGAAGATCCATCAAAATCTCGACATCGAATTTTTGACATGAATCCAATACTTTCTCTCTATATATATATTACATATATACATAGGTAAGAGAAAGTAAAAATATAATACTAGACGCGAAGGCGGATGATCAAAATCATCAAAACAATTTTGTAACTTAAACTTGGCGCATCATATATAGACTGATAAGCATTGCATTGTATTTTGAACAAATAATTTATACAGTATATCCTGAGAAGTGAAAAATATTATCAATCTTGCTTTGAGCTTAAAGGGCCCGGGGCCCCCTCAGGAAAAAAATGTAAAGAAAATGATTTTTTAAAATTTAATTTTTAAGATTTCAAAAAAAAAAAAAAAAATATTTTCTTGTAATTTTTTTTCCTGAGGGGCCCGGGCTCTTTAAGCTCAAATCTTAAAATTTCAATAAAAAAAATCATTTTTTGGAAATTTTTTTCCAATTATTTCTGATTAATTAAAAAAATCTTAAAAAAATATTCATGTTTTCAATAATTTATTGAAATTATTAACAACTTCGCCATATTGGCCCCCTTTTGATATTAGATTGCCCCAAAGCTCCTCAATTCGACTAAGCTCAATACATTTCAAAAACAGTTAATAATTACAAAATTAAATAGATTTTCTATTTATTAAAATTATTTTTCCATACTTTTTTTTCCTATCGTGAATGTGAATTTTGAGTAGAAATTTCACTTTAGTTAATTAAAAAATATTCAAGTTTTTAATTATTTATTGAATATGCAGTTTGATTTTAATCATTCAAATTGTGAAATCTTAAAACCTCTCTTTTACTTTTAGGGTCCTGGAGTGCTGGTCTGTTCAATTGACAACATGCCAACCCAATTGCCACGCGAGGCCACTGACTTTTTTGGAGAACTACTTTTCCCATACATTGAAAACATCATCCAAAGCGATGCCACTCGATCTCTTGACAGTCATGCATTTATGCCACCCGTCCAAGGGGTGAGCCACACCGATTTTTTTTTATTTAAAAAATTAAAATACATTAATATTAAATTTAAAATTTACAGATGCTGGGCCGGTAGATTTTAATCTTCAATTTGCGGGGCTCTTTCTCGGCACTCTTGGTTGAACAACATCTAAACTCAACCAAGAGTTGCCAAGAATGCCGAGAAAGAAACATCGGAAATTGAAGATTAACATTAAAAAAGATAGGTTCTTTTTTTTTACATTCTCGTATAGAGAAAGTTATGTAATCGTAAAAAAATTCGACTTCGAGATTTTGATGTTTCTCCACGTTTTAGGCCTCCCTGAGTCCAAAAAAACTATTTTTGGCATTATGTCTGTGTGTGTGTGTGTGTAAACACGATTGCTTAAAAACCAAAGCAGCTAGATCGATGAAATTTGGTATATGCTCCTTACACTAAAATTGTAGATTTCTATCAACTTTTGGAGTAAATACGTCACTTGGAAGTAGTACTTTACTTAAAAAGTTTTTTCAAAAATTTTGAAATTTTCAATTTTTTTTGTTATATTATGATAAAATACTCTATTTTAAAAAGTTTTTATTCTTTGACATTTTTACGAAAACTGAATAGTTTTTGAAATAATCACAGAAGAAATAGAAAATATTCGTTAATTTTGATAAAAATTTAATGACACCTGTATGATTTTGTTTTGATTTTTTATCAAAAAATCTTTCTATTTCTTCTGTGATTATTTCAAAAACTATTCAGTTTTCGTAAAAATGTCAAAGAATAAAAACTTTTTTAAAATAGAGTATTTTATCATAATATAACAAAAAAATTGAAAATTTCAAAATTTTTGAAAAAACTTTTTAAGTAAAGTACTACTTCAAGTGACGTATTTACTCCAAAAGTTGATAGAAATCTACAATTTTAGTGTAAGGAGCATATACCAAATTTTATCGATCTAGCTGCTTTGGGTTTTAAGCAATCGTGTTCACCCATACACCCAGACGTAATTCCAAAAGAATATACGAGAAAGTCTCGGGGAAGTCAATCCCCATATTTTTAATAAAATTTCATTTTATTTCTAGGCCATCATCACGTCGAATGGACGTCTCACGCCCAATTTTGAATACATTCAAACTATGCGCCAGCAAAATGTAAATAGGTCAGAAATTACTTCAACTAATCTTTTTATTCTTGTTTTGAATTTAAATAATGAGAAAATAGCAAACGTATCCCACTCTTTTCTAAATTAAAACTGGCAATTAAATAATAAATTTTTTTTGCATTTTTAAATGAATGTGAGTTCATTTTCCATCATGGATTTAAATTTAAATCTTTTTGTTATTTTATCTTGGCTGCTTTAGTCTTCGTTTTTTAAACAACATCCAGCTTAACTTATCTTATTATGATTTACACATTTTTATTCATATTATAATTTATGTTTAACTAAAAATATATTTTGGATTTTCTCGATTAGTGACGCTTATTTGCGGTTCTATGAGGGGGGCGCTATGAGGGGAAGACCGCCTCCCGTCCCCCCTCTTGGAAAGCCTAAATTTTGAATTCTTACACAATAATATTAAAATTTCTTATTTTACACAGTGGTATTACTTGTCTCTTAAAAAAAACAAATTTGAAATAATATTTAGTTTATACATACGGAGCCTTTTTTTACCAAGCAAAATTCAACCCATTTCTAACTCCAAAAATGAAAACAAATTCAAGGAATGCCTTTTTGCCTGATGGCTACACACATTAACCTCAAATTTGAGCCTTATTTAATTTTTTTTTCTTTTTAGTCGATCTCGTCATAAAGTTGCTGGTCCCCAAGCTTCTGAGCGACATGTTGTTATTTTGGGAGCTGGGATGGTTTCCTCTCCTGTTGTGACCTATCTAGGCAAAGACCCACAGGTGCGAAAAGCGAAAAATAATAAAATATAAATTATTGATCAGTACTATTGATACTATGTAGGCAGCCAATAAAACGCAATTTTATTTCAGTGATCTCGTCGACGTTTCGTGTGCTAATAGCCCCATTCCTCAAGAACGAGCAGGTATCAATTATAACAATTAGGTGTCATTTGAGGTATTTTAGCATTTAGATTCATGTTTTTTATACTCTTTTTTTATATGAGTATTTTACATGTATCTATTTTTGTATTTATGTTTTGTTATGTATGTTCAATTTTTGATTATGTATTTTATATGACTTTTGTAATAGTGCCGATGGCCAAGGACTAAAGGCCGGAACAATAAATTAAAAAAAAAACATTTAGATTACAATGTATAATTCTAAGATAGCAGATAAATGTTGAAAATACATCAACAAATGACACCTAAATGTTATAATAGGGATCTGGACAGTCCTGAGGAAGGGAGCGATTAGCAACCGAAACGTCGACAAGCGCACTGAAATAAAATTGCGTTTATTTCTCGTCCTGGTTGCCTACATATTATCGGCATAGACAATTCCCAGCCAAAGTAAAAATATCATTAATCAAATTGTTGATTTTGTAGATCCGTTTGACGGTGGCCTCTGCTCTTAAAGACGAAGCGGATGCTGTGGCTGGAAGATATCCTGGCGCTCAATCTCTTTTACTCGATGTTCTCGAGAGACCCGATCTACTTGGCGATCTTGTATCTAATGCCGACTGTATAATTAGTTTACTACCTTACGCCCTTCATCATCGTGTAGCAGAAGCTTGTATTGAAAAACAGGTTCCGATGGTAACAGCATCATATTGCACTGAAGAAATGAAAGCACTTAATGAAAGAGCCATCAGTGCCGGGTTACCCTCGTCAATGAGGTAACGTATCTTTATTTGTGTTATCGATCGGAAGAAATAAATAAAATAAGAATAATATGGACCGTTTATTTTTGAAAGTGGTGTGTCCATTTTCTATTGTTTCGAGAAAATGAAAGGCTAGCATATCTGTTTATTAAAAAATCTA
The DNA here is from genome assembly GCA_023213315.1 of Euborellia annulipes. Lineage (NCBI taxonomy): Eukaryota > Metazoa > Arthropoda > Insecta > Dermaptera > Anisolabididae > Euborellia > Euborellia annulipes. Next base: position 11,909 of record JAKCPI010021665.1, read on the forward strand.
TGTACCGACCAATTTTAAATTGTACAAAACATGTGAATTTTTTAAGAAATTTACCACTAGCTAGTTATACATAGAAAATTTACATTATTTTAAGCATAAATTATGTGATATCTCATTTAAAAAAATCTGGTGTGACTGTCGCACAGCACACAACTTTCTCTTACCTTCGGTAATCGAAAGTTGTGTTCTGTGCTGGTCACACTCAGATTTTTCGTGTCGACATATATTTAGTTTCCGACAGTACGGAACATTTGAATTCAGATGTAAAATTTATAAGTATGGGAAAATATTTATATTTTGTTACCATGGCAACCATTTCTCCTATCTTCCCTATGAAATACAAGAGTAAAGTGTGCTTCAAACAATTTTGAGGGGCAAAACGAGAATATACATTTGAAAGAGCATCTAAAAAATAAATTGATTTTGAATTTTAATCAAAATCGTTAGAGCGAATTTTGAGAAAATTGAAAAAAACTGAAAAAGTACATCAGTAAAGTATTAAGTACTCTTTGGCCAATTTTGATTCAAAAGCTTATTTTTCCGGTCCCGGGGGCTGCCTAACTTAAATATAAAATTTCAACTTCCTAGCTCAATTCCTTCATGCTTAAAATTGAACACACACACACCCACACACACACCCACCCACACACACACACACAGACAGACCATGTCGCGAAAACCACTTTTTTTAGTTCAGGGGACCTCAAAACGTGAAGATCCATCAAAATCTCGACATCGAATTTTTGACATGAAACCAATACTTTCTCTCTATATATATATTACATATATACATGAGTAAGAGAAAGTAAAAAAAATGAACTTACACCACTTTCATAATAAATGGTCCATATTTGGTCATTTATTACGAACTAGACCAATTCATTTAAATCCAAATACAGTAAATAAATAAATAAATAAGTTTTTATTACGACCCACGCCAGAATTTTTATTTGATCCTCCTAAAGTGGCTAGGTTCAACAAACACAATACAAAAAATACAATAACAAATACAACAAAACAAAAAGGAAAAAAAACTAGAAATGTATGCCCATTAACAATCAACATGTTCATGCATTTCCATCGAAAGAAATAAAAAATAATTACCAAAAATTCGCTCAAGCCAGGAGTAAACGTCGCATTAGCCATCCCGACATTCGCCTTAAGCTGTTAAACCTGGCTAAAACCTTAACAACCTCTCCATGTGAACTATTTTCTGCGATCAAGAACTAAATAAAAAATTTCACACAACTAGCACATTAAGGACTTGACAAAATTTATTATACATTTAATGATAGGGGCAGAGGACTATAATTCCAAGTATTGACAGAAAAAGCCTTGATCCTAATTAAATATCCAATCTATCCATTATTCTCATATATCTTAGTTATGATTTTAAAAAGATGAACTCTCTTTAAAAGTGACTAACCTCATCTTTATTGTATTCGTGTGTATTGTTTCCAGGTCGGCCTTGATCCAGGTATCGATCACTTGCTTGCAATGGAATGCTTTGATGAGGTGCGGCAAGGGGTGGCAAAGTTTATTCTTTCCAATCGTATTGTGGCGG
>JAKCPI010021666.1:0-13243 GCA_023213315.1 Euborellia annulipes
ACTTTCATAATAAATGGTCCATATTTGGTCATTTATTTAGGAACTAGACAAATTCATTTAAATTCAAATACAGTAAATAAATAAATAAATAAATTTATTAATAAGCCAAAATTACCAGTCCTCGGTGGCTAGGTTCAACAAACACAATACAAAAAATACAATAACAAATACAACAAAACAAAAGGAAAAAAAAACTAGAGAAATGTATGCCCATTAACAATCAACATGTTCATGCATTTCCATCGAAAAGAAAAATAAAAAATAATTACCAAAAATTCGCTCAAGCCAGGAGTAAACGTCGCATTAGCCATCCCGACATTCGCCTTAAGCTGTTAAACCTGGCTAAAACCTTAACAACAACTCCACATCTAGAGCTATTTTCTGCGATCAAAAACTAAATAAAAATTTCACACAACTAGAACATTAGGACTTGACAAAATTTATTATATATTTAATGATAGGGGGCAGAGGACTATAATTTCAAGTATTGACAGAAAAAGCCTTGATCCTAATTAAATATCCAATCTATCCATTATTCTCATATATCTTAGTTATGATTTTTAAAAGATGAACTCTCTTTAAAAGTGACTAACCTCATCTTTATTTGTATTCGTGTGTATTGTTTCCAGGTCCGGCCTTGATCCAGGTATCGATCACTTGCTTGCAATGGAATGCTTTGATGAGGTGCGGCAAGGGAATTGGCAAAGTTTATTCTTTCCAATCGTATTGTGGCGGTCTTCCCGCCCCTGAATGGTCTGATAATGCTCTTAGGTAATTCTTAACTAATTTAATGACAACGAAAATATCTTCTTTCAAAATTCACAAATTTCTCATTTTGTAAAAAAAAATATTTTTTTTTTAATCAGATTTTTTTTTTAATTTACCCTGTACTGACTGAAATTTTGAAATATCTCCTATGTTAAAAGACAATTTTTTAGTAACCCTCATTCCAGACTTTTATATTAACATTTATAAATTTTCAATAGTAATTAGGTTTTACGCAATAAACACCCTAGCCAGTGGCGCAGTGGCGTGGCCTAACTCGCGCCCGGGGCACAATACCTTTTTAGCGCCCTCCCCATTCGAAAATAATATTTTTTGTATGTAAAATATACAAAATTATTATATTACACTGGTACCAAATTTAAAATATATTTTTCCAGAAATCAATTATAATAATTATAATAAAACTATCCAGCAATTTTATGTTTTGAGGACCATTTGGCGCCCCTTTAATGAGTAGCGCCCGGGGCATGATGCCCCCCCTTGCCTTCCCCCTCGCTACGCCACTGGCCATAGCAACTATTTCTCTTATCATTTCTATGAAGTATAAGAAGTGTTCATCAAACAATTTTGAGGGCAAAATAAGGATTTTTTTTTAAATTCAAAGTTGTTTTTTTTTTTTTTCAAAAACCCGACCCGTCTCTATTTAATCCAAATGAACTAAACGGGATGCGAAACCTTGATCCTTAGCACAAGAGGCAAGGAGTTCTTGCCACTCTACCACTTTACTATGGGCCAAGGGCAATATACTTTTAAAGAGCATCTAAAAATAATCGAATTATTTAATAAATTTTTTTTGAAATTTACATCAGTAAATTGCTAGTACTCATTGGACAATTTTATTTTTCCACATCTCGGGAGGATACGTAATTTAAATATAAAATGTCAGCCTCGTAAATCTTTTCACCCACTTTTTTTGGATTAATGGGCTTTAAAATTTCTATCAAAATCTTGACATGAATGCAATAATTTTCTCTCTCCCTCTATAGAAAAAAAGAAGGGAAAAAAAATTAGGATGTCTGTCAATTGAAAGGGTCGGGCGCACCCACAAATATTGAATATATGGTTCTGAGATATTTCAATTTTTACTTTCTCTTACCTCTATATATATGTTAATATATATAGAGAGAAAGTATTGGATTCATGTCAAATATTCGATGTCGAAATTTTGATGGATATACCTGTTTTGAGGTCCCCTGAATGCAAAAAAGTGGTTTTCGCGACATGGTCTGTCTGTGAACAAAATATCTCAAGAACGAAAAGAGCTAGAAGGTTGAAATTTTATATTTAAGTTAGGCACCCCTCTGGTTCGGACACGAAGCTTTTGAACAAAAAATCGACCAAAGAGTACTAGTACTTTACTGATGCTTTATATATATAAATTTATATTCTCATTTTGCCATTGAAATCTTCTGAAGACCACTTTACTCTTATACATCATAGGAAAGATAGGAGAAATGGTTACCATCGTAACAAAATATAAATATTTTCCCAGGTTTTATAAATTTTACATCTTGTACTGTACAGTATTGTCGGAAACTAAATATATCTCGACACAAAAAATCTGTTCTTTATCTTCGGTAATTGAAAGTTGTGTGCTGTGTGACCAGTCACACCAGATTTTAAACTTTGAAAACAAACAAAACACCCATATGAAGTTTTTTTTTTTGCTACTGTCAGAGTACTTAAATGGCAAATCAGACTGAGAAACAAACTAGTACATACTTTATGCATTAAAAATAAAGTTTTATACTTTCCCAGATGTGGAAGTGACTTTTTCATTGTCATTATTTCCACCTGATTATAAATCTTCTAATCATCCGTCAATAATATTTTTAAGATAATTTTTTATAATTATAAAAATTGTATTAAAATTAGTTATAAGATAGTCATTTTTATTTTCTTTTAAAATTATCAAAGTTATTAATTTTTATTTGGGGTTTTCAGGTACAAGTTTTCATGGTCGCCTCCGAGGGGTTCTTCTCAATACACTTGCATCGGCTCGCTTTGTCGAAGCTGGCGAGGTGAGTTTTTTCTTTTACTTGGAAACGATCATTCACTAATTAAATCGAGGTTATTTTTTAAAAGTTTATTCCTCATAAATAATACTAATTTTCTCTTAAAATACTCTATTCTTTGGCCAATGGCGTATCCTCGGTGAGGGGGGGAGAGAGGGTCAGAGTGAACAAAGCCCTTCCTATTAAAAAAAAAAAACCTAGATCTGAACAGTTTTAATGAAATTTTATTTTTGAAAATTTCAAAATTCTTCTAGACAAAAAAGTTAATACAAATTTCGAAGATAATTTTTTTTCTTTTGAATTTATTCCAGGTGGTGGAAGTGCCTGCAGGAGGGTCTCTTATGTCGCGCGCTAAGTCGTTACAATTCCTACCCGGACTTGCTCTTGAAGGGTTCCCTAATCGTGACTCCACACAATATGCCCAGTTGTATGGACTCTCCGATGCAAAAACAATTATAAGGGGCACTATCCGGTTCCGAGGTGAGTAGGCTATACAATATGCTTAGATAAAAGACCGACTAATTATTTTTCTTTTTTTTATTGATTATAAACCTTCTAGAGCTCTCATTAAGTTAAAACTTTTAAAAATTTTATATAAAATCTTTTTCTTTTCATATATTTGGAGAAAAGATTATTTAAAATAATTAATATAATTATAGAATATTTAAAATTTAGACAAATTAAGAAAGTATTTAATAGAGAAAAGATAATAAATTCCTAAAGACAATTCAATTTTTTTGATAATTGAGTAAATGAATGCATTTGGAAACATAATAACTCAAATAAAAAATTTTTTTATATAAATCTGATCATCTTATCTTAGGTTTTTCGGATGCGATGCGAGGACTTCAACGGATGGGTTTAGTAGACGTCAATCCACATCCAGCACTACATCCCAATGGACCAGACATCACATGGCGACAACTTGTCTGCCAACTTCTTGGCATCACTGACAGTTCCATTTTCTACGAAAACCTTAAGAGCCAGGCAAGATTTATTTCGTCTTACCAACTAATCATAAATTTGAAAATTCAAAATGAAATTAATATTGCTTAGTCCAAGGGTGGCAAAACCGCATCCGGCATGTTGCGGGCCTCGGAGCTAGGTCAAATAAACATAAATGTTAACTTTATTTTACATATCACCAAAAGTACATTACATCATAAATCGATAACAAAAAAAAATTTGGTACATGGCAATTATTACTGAAATTTGGTCTGCCAGCTGAAAAGAATGGCTCTGGCCTAGACCTTGGTTCTAAAAAAAGTATTTTACTTTTTAGATGCTATCTATATTTTTGAATACAATAAATACCTCGATCCGGACTTGATAAGATTTTTAAGAGATTTGAGGAAATAAAAAGAATAGCGGCTATTGATTATTTCCTCTTGGATCCGAATAAACAATGTTTTATGACTTTGGAGCTTTAATCAGGATCCTAAAGTAACTTTGCAGCCAGGGAGATTAAATTAAAAAAAAATATTTTATTTATTTTTATTCGCTGAAGTTTCGATCGCCAATCAAGACCTTCATCAGTGCAATATTTAACATTATTTGCCCTGATGAAAGTCGTAATTGGCAACCGAAAAATCGGCAAAAAAAAATAAAAATATTTTTTTAAATTTATTCCCCTGGCTGCAAAGATCCTTCGGATCCTGATTAAAGCTCCACAGGCCCATAAATCATTGTTTATTAATTATTTCATTTATCCTGATTAAGGCGCTTTTCAGAGCTTGTGGGCTGTTAAACTATATTAAACTATATGATTGAATATTTATTTACGTGCCTATATTGACAGCCCACAAGCTCTGAAGATGGTCTTAATCCAAGACCGAAACGTCAGCCTAGGGTTTTAATAAATGAAATAATCAATAGCTGCTATTCTTTTTATTTCTTCATCAACTATTCCAGCTATAAAATCTGCATCTTTCTTTAAAGATTTCTCATTTTATTGTAGAGAAATGAACGTTTATTATTATATAAATTTTATATTTGGTTTGTGTAGGTGGTTGGTAAAAGAGTAGATAAGAAAGTAAATTTAAAAATTTTTTTTAATTGTATTTTTTGAGGATTATCCCTTTTAAAACCATTAATAAACACCATGATATTTTTTTTTAACAAAAAATTGCTCTGGGAGTGGAGAGAGATTTTTTTTTTTGTTTTGGGGTGGAAAAGAGGTTAATATATTTTTTTTTTTTATATTAATATTATAATATTATTAAAAAATGGCCTTTTTTTATTTTAAAATTTTAATAAGGAATTATTAAATAATTTTAATTTTTTTTTTATTTTTTTTTTTTCCATAAAGCCAATGTTAAATCCTGTGCGGATTTGCATGTAAATTTCGATTCAAAAGGGACCGACTAATTAATTAATTATTTGATCTCACAATGTTTGAAGTTGAATTTTTAAAAGAAATATAAGTAAGATTGTCACCAGCTAGAAATCATAGTTAGACAAAGAAGAAGAAAAAAACAACAGCTTTCTCATGACTTCATTTTATTTGTAAATATTTCGGTTCCAAATCCAAAAAATGACTAATAAAAATTGCAATCTTATTGATATTTTTTCCATCATAACATTACACGGCAGCCATTTCTACTTTATCAGTTTTGTTTTATGTTCTCATAGGCATCAACTTTGTTCTTTACGGCGATCCAAATGGTCCAAGCGCAATGGCGAGAGCGGTAGGATTGCCAACGGCCATCGCCACCCAAATGGTTCTCGATGGCGAGATTCAACAGAAGGGACTTGTTTTGCCCTTCACTCCAGATATTTTCCGACCTATGCTTGCCCGTCTCCGAGCGGAAGGGCTCATCGCCACTGAGACTTCTACTTTCGAGGGTCCTGACTGACTGACTTCTCATCAAACTTCATCATTTCCAATAGCACCTTTCGTAATTAAGAAATTTACTAATTTTTATAAAATGATTTCTTTAAACAAATTTAAATTACTTAATCTAAGAGTATAGGTGGAGTCTTTCCCGAATCTTTCAATAATAAATCATTATTTTCAGGTATCTTATTATTTAGATACCGGAATATTTAAAAAATGAAACAATGACATTGTTGACCTCTTCCATACTTTTCATAGTATAGAATGTCTCATATTATATATTGAAATATTATAATTTTTTGATTACAAATTCTATAAAGTCATGAGAAAATCGAAAAAATCCAAAAGCCTGAAGATCAGAAGAGATAGAAAATTGCGAAATTTCACCTTGAAAATTATTTCAAATCCATTTCGAGGTATGATTATTATTATATTTAAAATTCCAATTTTTAATTGAAATAAATAAGGTAGGATTAATGATATAAAGAAGATGCAGACAATAATAAAAAAGCATCTATTTTGTTAACACTATTTAGGAACGTTTCGGCTATGATCAACAAAGCCATCATCAGCCCTTGAAGATTATATTTATATTATTAACATACAAAATAGATATTGTCTTAAAAATTTTAATACAGTTCATATTTGGCCGAATGAATATTAAATATATTATTAATTACCCACAAGAGAGTATAAGGCCTTGAATGTCAAGTCAAATAATATATTTTATATACATTCAACAAAATACATATGAACTGTATTAAAATTTTTAAGACAATATCTATTTTGTATGTTAATAATATAAAATATACTCTTGAAGGGCTGATGATGGCTTTTTTGCAAGAGTGGATACAAGGGGGGAGGGGGTAAAGGGAGAAAAAGGGAGAATTACCCCCCTCCCCCAGCGAGATTTGAGAAAAACATTTTTTTTTTAAATAAAATGTTATTGTTTATTTATTTAATCCTTAGTACAAGATTGAACAATTATTTACAAATTATATATATAACAAAACTATATTATTATTAATATAAAATTTTTTGATGATGGAGTCAGGAAAAAAACAAGACGAGTGCAACCAAATATTCTTTTTATTTCAATTCTCGCCCTCACGGCTTGTTTTTTTTTCTGACTCCATCACCATTAAGCCTACAGCCACAAATCTTTATCGATATAAAATTTTAAAAATTAATACTTAAAAATTTGATTTGTAAGTATATTCTGATAAACAAGTACAGAATGCACCTTTAAATTACGGAAAGTAAGAAAAAATTGTGTGCGGTGCGACCCCTCCCCCGAGAAACCTATCTGGATCCGCCTTTGCTTTGTTGATCATTGCCGAAACGTTCCTAAATAAAGAGTGCTAACAAAATGTTAACAAAATAGATGCTTTTTATTATTGGCTGGATCCTCTTTATATCATTAATCTAACACAACAGCCACAATCATCATACTATAATCAGTGGCGTCATTTCAACTTTTTCTTAGGGGGGGGCACATTTTTTCTTGGGGGGGGGGGAAACATTTTTTTTTTCTTAAAATTTACTTACAAACGGATACTCAAATTTGGCCAAAACATTTTTAATTTAAATGTTGGGTAGCGAGGATGCAGCCAAAGAGGTTTTGGACCAAAGAAAACAATAATTCCAAGTGAGACGTTTCGGCGAAACTTTTATTTTGCCATCTTCAGTCCTTCAGGAATTTTTTCATGTGCATATTCATTATGCACATGTGTCATTTAGCAAAGTCGGTTTTTTAAAATTTGTACTATGAGGGCAATGGCTCAGTGAGTTTCGAAGTATTAAAATTATATATTAATTAATTATATTATTATTATTATTAAAATTATATATTAATTAATTATATTATAATATAATTTTAATACTTCGAAACTCACTGAGCCATTGCCCTCATAGTAGAAATTTTAAAAAACCGACTAAATACACATGTGCATAATGAATATGCACATGAAAAATTCCTGAAGGACTGAGATGGCAAAATAAAGTTTCGCTGAAACGTCTCACTTGGAATTGTTGTTTTTTTGGTCCAAAACCTCTTTGGACCATACAACATTGCAATATCTACAGCCACTAACTCAACCACATTTTTAATTTAATTAATTGTTTAATTTTGTACAATTTGTATACTCGTAGATGTATTTTTGGAGTATTTTATTTAGAATAATATAAAATTTTATAAAAATCAGAGCCCTTGGGGGGGGGCAAATGCCCCCCCCCCCCTGCCCCCCCTCCCCCCCCCCCCTCCCCCCCAAATGACGCCACTGACTATAATATAAAGCGCTAGCGGCTGACTTCTTGTCCCTATGTGTATGTGCCTATCAGGGCGCTGATTGGCTAGAGTCCCCTGCCAAGGTTTAAGTACTGGGATGAGTTTAATTCACTTTTAAATATTTTTTAAATTAATAAATCATAAAATAAAATAAAAAATAAGTTACATTATTTTCAATTTAATCACAATTAAAAAATTGAATTTGTTAATTTTATTTATTATTGTAAAATGTTTTTATTTGTAAAATCATTGTATATATACATGTATTATATGTGTCTAGTTGTTAAAGAATTTTGATTACGATTTATCCCATATTCCACTTTTTAAATAAGTTGAATTCAAATCTGGTTCACATTTATCTTACCTCAAAAAATTCAATCTCTCATTGATCCTTTCCAAGTTACCAAGACTTTTTTTAATGATTTATTTTATTATATTTTTTTTATTTTTACAGATATGGCTCTATATTTATAAAAAATAAAGCGGAAAAGATTTTTCACATTCATCTATGATCTCTCCGGGAAGATATTACTGACTCATTTTATGTCTAAGAAAAAAGATTAGATACCAATATATATTATTTTTTTGAGAGAATTTCTTATACGAATGTGAAATGGAATTGAGATGAATGATATTACCAAACAAAAAAAAATAAAGAAAAATATAAAATCAAAACAAGAATCATCTGAAGAATACGAGAAACTTTAATTAAGTTTTTTTTTTTCTTTTCATTCAATTTCTTAATTCAACCTCTCATTAGGGAGAATATTTTATTCGAAAGAAATGTCAAGAGTAAAATACAAAAAAATATTAATAGTATGGTGAAATTTTGGAAAATATATTCTAAGAACTTTTTTCATTTTCTTCAGATTTTATTTTAATTATTTTATTAATAAATGGAAAAGAAGAAGAATATATCTTTGAAAAATGATTCAAATGAATATATTTGTTATTTTATCCATCAGAGATGACCTCGGTTTTTATTTTCAAGATTTTAATCTACATACTTAACGAGATAGAAACAGAACAAAGTAAAAAAATGGCTATTCACATGGGTTCTCTGATTTTTCCATAGTGATTACTCAAGAGACCAAAAAACAATCAGCTAGCCCTAAATGGAAAAATCCCCAATTTAGATACATGCTCATCGTGTTATATTACATCCTGAGCTTCCCCCTCTCCCAATGTTTTGATAGTGGTTCTTAGCTAAATTATTCATTTCATTTCTTAAGTACGCCTACTACCTAAAGAAATTATAAAGGAACTACCCATAGAGATCAAAGGTAGGCTAAACTGTTACTATAAAATACTGGGAATGTTTGATACATTTATATTTATGAAAATGAATTTCTTTTTATTTTTCATAATATTACTAACAGTGTATTTGAATCATTTATTTGAGAAACCCTATAAGTCACAGCTCAGCAACTTTCGGGAAATTGAAAAAAAACTGAATAAAAGTTGGTAATGACAAATGATGGACTTTTTTACCAGTCTGAATCCTTTTTTACTATATCAAATACACTGTCAATATTCTTCATTCCCCTGGATCACATATATAACATACAGGGGCGTATATAATTTTAAATTTCTCTCGGTCTCTTATTTCTTTATAAATTAATTTTGCCGATCCCTCATAGGGATAAGGCCAAGTTAGAAGATTTATTATTAGGCCTATACTTACAAAAAATCTCAGTATAATTGTTATATAAGAAAAATAAAAATGTAGCCTAAGAACAATTATAAATTTTTTTTTATTTAATTTTTTAAAATTTTTAAAATTTATTTTTTCATTTAAAAGTATATGTGAATTATTTATTTTTTTCAGATTTAATCTTTGATTATTTGAAATATTTGGACCAATAGGAATGTAGCTTTGATATCACGTGATTTGGCTGTTTAGTAGGCAACAATAAAGTCAGTCGCTAGTGCTTCAGTCAGTCTTTGCTCAATAATGACCAGAAATGGAACCTTCAACCCTTAACCTCTTTGCACTTATTTGTTTTTTGTAAAGCAAAGATGAAAATCCACCAAGGAAGCTTTATGTTCCTGCATTATTTTCACTTTAACAATTCTCCAGGTACTTTCTTTTTAACCTATTTTATTTTTTATTATATACCAGGTAGGTTATTTCTTAATTTGTCTAGTTATCTTGCCGAGAAAACGAAATAGGAAGATGAACGCTTATGAAATAGTTTAATTAATTTTCAATTTTAATGTTAATCTCTTCTATAAATAAATACTCATTTCTTTTGGTTGAGTCATATAAAAATTTTATTTTAAAGATTTGTATTAATAATTTAAAAATTCATATTGCTAGAAAAATGAACAAAGCAGCTAGTTATATTTCAATTTATTATCATCAAACCAGAGCCGACATTTCGGTCACATAGGGGACCATCTTCAGGGCCAGGTAAATGTCTGAAAATATATATATTTATATATATATATATAATCTTGCCCAATATGACTTGGCAAGGATTATATATATAGGGATCATTGTAAGTGAAATTCTATTCATATTTATATATATTCATTAGAAAGTAGAGCAATTTAATTAATAAACCATCCTTTCTTTCTTAATTTTTCCAGACTACACATTTTTCGAATTTATTCATGAAAGGATATTGCTTAAAGAAAAAAAAAAAGATTTTTAATTTGTTAAGATATATAGGCCTATATAATATTTATAATGAAATAAAATTTTCATATGACTCGATCATTCAATGTGTATTTATTTATCATTTAGAGTAAAAAAAAAATAGTATAGAATATGCAATTGCCTCCGGACTCTAATTATAGTTACTCGATTGTTCTCTTTCATTCTTGAAGCCTTAATAAATAGAAAATTTTAAATTATTATCCATTATTGTTCACAGGGTGGCTTTCTTTCCCCACTATCGGCTGGCGGATACGTCCTGATCGAGAGAGACAGAGGAGCAAACGATGAGTCGCGTTGTCTACAAACGGCAACCAGACTCCTTCACTCTCCCTCTCTTACCAGGTAATTATTTAATTATATATCTAATTTTTTTACTTTTCACAAATCTATGATGGCCTTTCAAACAATTAAATCCCCTTGACCCATGGCTCAGAGAGAAACTTCTCCTACCTAGGGTCCCGGGTTCGTTTCCCATCCCAAGCTAGAAAAATTTATTTCATTTGAATTGGCTACCATTCATTTGAAATAAATAGGGATGGAGACTTAATGGCCTTTCCGTGGTTCCCAACCTATTTTGATGTGCGGCCCACTTTTTCCGTTAAAAAAAAAAAACTCTGAGGCCTAGTGTATATATATAATTTTATATAATTTTTAGACATCCGCGGCTCCTCAATTGTGCCGCGGCCCACTGACTGGGAACCGCTGCCTTAGTTGATGAAAAAGACCTTAAACAAATTTAAAAAAAAAAAAAAATTTCTTTTAAAAAAATATTTCAATGTCGGGCAAGTTTTGCAACTTGATTGTCTATTGATTTTTCTTATTAGTAGTAAATCATAAAAGAAAATTAAATTAAAATTTTTATCTCTATTCATTCAGATAATGAATTATTAAAAACGAAAATATTTTTAAATTTTGCTGTACTTCAAATGAGAAAAGTAATAATAATCACTTTGGCCCTTCACACACACATTACATCCCACCTCACAGACGAATATATATAGATATACTTTTCCATATGCTTTTCTACTTGTTCATACAGGTTCAGGACCGGTCCAAACTTAGCTAGCTTACCAAGCTATGGTTTAGTATGGCTTGAGAAGCCGACCCAGCTTAACAGTGAAATTAGTGCTCCTCGTTTTAATTCCATAACTCCTTCATTTGGTAAGTAATTCTTTAAAATTTATACGATTCTATTTCATTTTTAAATTATAAATATTCTGATATATAAATCTTTCGCAAATTTAAAGAGTTAATTATTAAAAACATATCGAAATGATTTCATTTCATTCATAGCACATTTAAGTTTTACTCTCTTTGCAAAGCCACAGAATTTTCACTTTTTGAGGGATAATTTGCCCAAAATATTAAAATACAATTTAGATTTGTATAAAAATTAAAATTTTCAAATTGATATCGACAATATCGATATTTATGCAAATGAATTCTTTTTCTTATTTCAGATTGAATTATTTTGTGATAAAGTGTTTTCTGCTAAGTTTTGAAGTTACATCTCTTCAACTACGCACTTCAGTTCAACCAGCAATTCGGCGATCGTCTTGAGGAAATGGTGAAAGGGATCCACCAACGTCGAGACATCAAGGCAGTCTCTACAGCTGATTGCAGAGTGTAGCAGTTACATCCAAAGTCTGTATGAACATTTACGTGGGCGTAGAGTGAGATAGAGATAGGATTTTCAAAATTTTATTTAATTTTTCTTAATTCGGCCTAAATATAGAATATTTTAGCATAGCTGCATGGATAGGATGTTATTAATTCATGAAATTCCCCCATTTCAGAGTCCCTTTCCTTTAGATAGATGAAGTTTTAAATATTTAAAAAATTAAAATTATTTCAAAAATTTATTTCTTTTTAATTTAAAACTACTTTTCGATTTTTTGTATAATTTAAAATACTTTTGACCGAGCCTCCATTTTTCATAATTGTTTTCATTTCATTTTGTACTCGATTCTTTTAAAGTAAATAAGAGAGAGTAGGTTTTTATATTTCAGTCCCAAATGGTTTTAGGAACTTGTCAGAATGCCCGGACTTATAGATAATGAATGGATGAACGGTCAATGTGCATAAGGTAAAGGATTGTATTCGAAATGTTGTCTATTGGTAATAAGTGGATAATGCGCAGCACCTGTCCATTCATTATCCAACGATGGATATCAACATCATCATATGAGACAATTTAAGTGTGCATGTATTATTATTATTTTAGCTATTTTTCAGTACTAGCACTTAAGTTTTGCGTGTATGGGGATCTATCTACCTATGTTTAATTGCATGTTGACATTTAAGAATACACGTAATTCTTAATAGATACAGATAGGCCTCTATTTAGGGGGCGCTTAAAATAATTAGAAAATCTCTACGCTCACTCATTGATTTTTTTTTGGGGGTTTAGGCCTTCTGTGTTGCAGTTCTGTGGCTGTCTCTTAGATGTTGTTCAATTGCGAATTGTTTCCTCAATGCTGGCATAGAGGGTGTTGTTTTTATTCTCCCCATTTAGGTTTAGGTAGGGCTTCCAGTAGGAGGATTCAATCCGTTCTTGACCAACGTCCAAGGGGGATTAGGAAAATTCCTCTATCGTGTGTTTTTTCTCTTTCGCGCATTTGAGAGAAAGAGTGGTTTTCTCTTTCTCAGAGGCCCTG
>JAKCPI010021667.1:0-14973 GCA_023213315.1 Euborellia annulipes
TATCAATTATAACAATTAGGTGTCATTTGAGGTATTTTAGCATTTAGATTCATGTTTTTTATACTCTTTTTTATATGAGTATTTTACATGTATCTATTTTTGTATTTATGTTTTGTTATGTATGTTCAATTTTTGATTATGTATTTTATATGACTTTTGTAATAGTGCCGATGGCCAAGGACTAAAGGCCGGAACAATAAATTAAAAAAAAAAACATTTAGATTACAATGTATAATTCTAAGATAGCAGATAAATGTTGAAAATACATCAACAAATGACACCTAAATGTTATAATAGGGATCTGGACAGTCCTGAGGAAGGGAGCGATTAGCAACCGAAACGTCGACAAGCGCACTGAAATAAAATTGCGTTTTATTTCTCGTCCTAGTTGCCTACATATTATCAGCATAGACAATTCCCAGCCAAAGTAAAAATATCATTAATCAAATTGTTGATTTTGTAGATCCGTTTGACGGTGGCCTCTGCTCTTAAAGACGAAGCGGATGCTGTGGCTGGAAGATATCCTGGCGCTCAATCTCTTTTACTCGATGTTCTCGAGAGACCCGATCTACTTGGCGATCTTGTATCTAATGCCGACTGTATAATTAGTTTACTACCTTACGCCCTTCATCATCGTGTAGCAGAAGCTTGTATTGAAAAACAGGTTCCGATGGTAACAGCATCATATTGCACTGAAGAAATGAAAGCACTTAATGAAAGAGCCATCAGTGCCGGAGTTACCCTCGTCAATGAGGTAACGTATCTTTATTTGTGTTATCGATCGTAAGAAATAAATAAAATAAGAATAATATGGACCGTTTATTTTGAAAGTGGTGTAAGTCCATTTTCTATTGTTTCGAGAAAATGAAAGGCTAGCATATCTGTTTATTAAAAAATCTATGTACCGACCAATTTTAAATTGTACAAAACATGTGAATTTTTTAAGAAATTTACCACTAGCTAGTTATACATAGAAAATTTACATTATTTTAAGCATAAATTATGTGATATCTCATTTAAAAAAAATGAACTTACACCACTTTCATAATAAATGGTCCATATTTGGTCATTTATTTAGGAACTAGACAAATTCATTTAAATCCAAATACAGTAAATAAATAAATAAATAAATTTATTACGACCCGCTTAGAGGTACCAGTCCTCGGTGGCTAGGTTCAACAAACACAATACAAATTTAAATACAATAACAAATACAACAAAACAAAAGGAAAAAAAAACTAGAAATGTATGCCCATTAACAATCAACATGTTCATGCATTTCCATCGAAAGAAATAAAAAATAATTACCAAAAATTCGCTCAAGCCAGGAGTAAACGTCGCATTAGCCATCCCGACATTCGCCTTAAGCTGTTAAACCTGGCTAAAACCTTAACAACCTCTCCACGTGAACTATTTTCTGCGATCAAGAACTAAATAAAAATTTCACACAACTAGCACATTAGGACTTGACAAAATTTATTATACATTTAATGATAGGGGGCAGAGGACTATAATCCCAAGTATTGACAGAAAAAGCCTTGATCCTAATTAAATATCCAATCTATCCATTATTCTCATATATCTTAGTTATGATTTTAAAAGATGAACTCTCTTTAAAAGTGACTAACCTCATCTTTATTGTATTCGTGTGTATTGTTTCCAGGTCGGCCTTGATCCAGGTATCGATCACTTGCTTGCAATGGAATGCTTTGATGAGGTGCGGCAAGGGGGTGGCAAAGTTTATTCTTTCCAATCGTATTGTGGCGGTCTTCCCGCCCCTGAATGGTCTGATAATGCTCTTAGGTAATTCTTAACTAATTTAATGACAACGAAAATATCTTCTTTCAAAATTCACATATTTCTCATTTTGTAAAAAAAAATATTTTTAATCAGATTTTTTTTTTTTTAATTTACTGTCCTGTCCTGACTGAAATTTTGAAATATCTCCTATGTAAAGACCATTTTTAGTAACCCTCATTCAGAATTTTATATTAACCTTTATAAATTATCAATAGTAATTAGGTTTTACGCAATAAAACCTGCCATGGCCAGTGGCCTAACTTACGCCCGGGGCACAATACCTTTTTAGCGCCCTCCCCCATTCGAAAATAATATTTTGTATGTAAAATATACAAAATTATTATATTACACTGGTACCAAATTTAAAATATATTTTCCAGAAATCAAATATAATAATTATAATAAAACTATCCAGCAATTTGATGTTTTGAGGACCATTTGGCGCCCCTTTGTGAGTAGCTCCCGGGGCATGATGACCCCCCTTGCTCCCCCCTCACTACGCCACTGGCCATGGCAACTTTTTCTCTTATCATTTCTATGAAGTATAAGAAGTGTTCATCAAACAATTTTGAGGGCAAATAAGGATTTTTTTTTAATTCAAAGTTGTTTTTTTTTTTTCAAAAAACCCGACCCGTCTCTATTTAATCCAAATGAACTAAACGGGATGCGAAACCTTGATCCTTAGCACAAGAGGCAAAGAGTTCTTGCCACTCTACCACTTTGCTATGGGCCAAGGGCAATATACTTTTAAAGAGCATCTAAAAATAATCGAATTATTTAATACATCAGTAAAGTGCTAGTACTCATTGGACAATTTTATTTTCACATCTCGGGGGGATACGTAATTTAAATATAAAATGTCAACCTCGTAAATCTTTTCACCCACTTTTTTGGATTAATGGGCTTTAAAATTTCTATCAAAATCTTGACATGAATGCAATAATTTTCTCTCTCCCTCTATAGAAAAAAGAAAGGAAAAAATTAGGATGTCTGTCAATTGAAAGGGTCGGGCGCACCCACAAATATTGAATATATGGTTCTGAGATATTTCAATTTTTACTTTCTCTTACCTCTATATATATGTTAATATATAGAGAGAGAAAGTATTGGATTCATGTCAAAAATTCGATGTCGAAATTTTGATGGATATACCTGTTTTGAGGTCCCCTGAATGCAAAAAAGTGGTTTTCGCGACATGGTCTGTCTGTGAACAAAATATCTCAAGAACGAAAAGAGCTAGGAGGTTGAAATTATATATTTAAGTTAGGCACCCCTCTGGTTCGGACACGAAGCTTTTGAACAAAATCGACCAAAGAGTACTAGTACTTTACTGATGCTTTATATATATAAATTTATATTCTCATTTTGCCATTGAAATCTTCTGAAGACCACTTTACTCTTATACATCATAGGAAAGATAGGAGAAATGGTTACCATCGTAACAAAATATAAATATTTTCCCAGGTTTATAAATTTTACATCTTGTACTGTACAGTATTGTCGGAAACTAAATATATCTCGACACAAAAAATCTGTTCTTTATCTTCGGTAATTGAAAGTTGTGTGCTGTGTGACCAGTCACACCAGATTTTAAACTTTGAAAACAAACAAAACACCCATATGAAGTTTTTTTTTTGCTACTGTCAGAGTACTTAAATGGCAAATCAGACTGAGAAACAAACTAGTACATACTTTATGCATTAAAAATAAAGTTTTATACTTTCCCAGATGTGGAAGTGACTTTTTCATTGTCATTATTTCCACCTGATTATAAATCTTCTAATCATCCGTCAATAATATTTTTAAGATAATTTTTTATAATTATAAAAATTGTATTAAAATTAGTTATAAGATAGTCATTTTTATTTTCTTTTAAAATTATCAAAGTTATTAATTTTTATTTGGGGTTTTCAGGTACAAGTTTTCATGGTCGCCTCGAGGGGTTCTTCTCAATACACTTGCATCGGCTCGCTTTGTCGAAGCTGGCGAGGTGAGTTTTTTCTTTTACTTGGAAACGATCATTCACTAATTAAATCGAGGTTATTTTTTAAAAGATTATTCCTCATAAATAATACTAATTTTCTCTTAAAATACTCTATTCTTTGGCCAATGGCGTATCCTCGGTGAGGGGGAGAGGGTCAGAGTGAACAAAGCCCTTCCTAGTAAAAAAAAAAACCTAGATCTGAACAGTTTTAATGAAATTTTATTTTTTGAAAATTTCAAAATTCTTCTAGACAAAAAAGTTAATACAAATTTCGAAGATAATTTTTTTTCTTTTGAATTTATTCCAGGTGGTGGAAGTGCCTGCAGGAGGGTCTCTTATGTCGCGCGCCAAGTCGTTACAATTCCTACCCGGACTTGCTCTTGAAGGGTTCCCTAATCGTGACTCCACACAATATGCCCAGTTGTATGGACTCTCCGATGCAAAAACAATTATAAGGGGCACTATCCGGTTCCGAGGTGAGTAGGCTATACAATATGCTTAGATAAAAGACCGACTAATTATTTTCTTTTTTTTTATTGATTATAAACCTTCTAGAGCTCTCATTAAGTTAAAACTTTTAAAAATTTTATATAAAATCTTTTTCTTTTCATATATTTGGAGAAAAGATTATTTAAAATAATTATTATAATTATAGAATATTTAAAATTTAGACAAATTAAGAAAGTATTTAATAGAGAAAAGATAATAAATTCCTAAAGACAATTCAATCTTTTTTGATAATTGAGTAAATGAATGCATTTGGAAACATAATAACTCAAATAAAAAATTTTTTTATATAAATCTGATCATCTTATCTTAGGTTTTTCGGATGCGATGCGAGGACTTCAACGGATGGGTTTAGTAGACGTCAATCCACATCCAGCACTACATCCCAATGGACCAGACATCACATGGCGACAACTTGTCTGCCAACTTCTTGGCATCACTGACAGTTCCATTTTCTACGAAAACCTTAAGAGCCAGGCAAGATTTATTTCGTCTTACCAATTAATCATAAATTTGAAAATTCAAAATGAAATTAATATTGCTTAGTCCAAGGGTGGCCAGCATCCGGCATGTTGCGGACCTCGGAGCTAGGTCAAATAAACATAAATGTTAACTTTATTTTACATATCACCAAAAGTACATTACATCATAAATCGATAACAAAAAAAAAATTTGGTACATGGCAATTATTACTGAAATTTGGTCTGCCAGCTGAAAAGAATGGCTCTGGCCTAGACCTTGGTGAATTCTAAAAAAGTATTTTACTTTTTAGATGCTATCTATATTTTTGAATACAATAAATACCTCGATCCGGACTTGATAAGATTTTAAAGATTTGAGGAAATAAAAAGAATAGCAGCTATTGATTCCTCTTGGATCCGAATAAACAATGTTTTATGACTTTGGAGCTTTAATCAGGATCCTACTAAGTAACTTTGCAGCCAGGAGATTAAATTAAAAAAAAATATTTTATTTATTTTTATTCGCTGAAGTTTCGATCGCCAATCAAGACCTTCATCAGTGCAATATTTAACATTATTTGCCCTGATGAAAGTCGTAATTGGCAACCGAAAAATCGGCAAAAAAAAATAAAAATATTTTTTTAAATTTATTCTCCTGGCTGCAAAGTTCCTTCGATCCTGATTAAAGCTCCACAGTCATAAATCATTGTTTATTAATTATTTCATTTATCCTGATTAAGGCGCTTTTCAGAGCTTGTGGGCTGTTAAACTATATTAAACTATATGATTGAACATTCATTCTAATCGAGACATTTGCTTCAACAACACCTTTTATTGAATGAAAGCATACTTGCTACTTAAAATTACACATTGTAATAAAAATGTTTAAATCACAACAAATGACATCGTTTTGTTATAATTGACACCTGCTCAGTCCTGAGGAAGGGGCGATTAGCACCCGAAACGTCGACGAGTAGAATGAGATAAAATTTCGTGTTTTATTTCTAATCCTGGCTGCCACCCATCACCAATATTATATATATGATTGAATATCTATTTACGTGCCTATATTGACAGCCCACAAGCTCTGAAGATGGTCTTAATCAAGACCGAAACGTCAGCCTAAGTTTTTAATAAATGAAATAATCAATAGCTGCCAGGGGCGTATTTATGGGGGGCCGGGGGCCCGGGCCCCCCGAAATTTCCCAAACACATATACATATATAGTGATATACAGACATCAGCGCAACAAATTTTTCCGCAGGATGGACAACTTGGTTCCGCAATAAAAAAAATGTTCCGCAAAAAATTTCGTGTGAAAAAAAATATAGTTTCTTAAAAAAAAAATTTCCGCAGAAAAATTTTTGAGTTCGCCCCCCGAAAAAATTTCTATATACGCCCCTGATAGCTGCTATTCTTTTTATTTCTTCATCAACTATTCCTGCTATAAAATCTGCATCTTTCTTTAAAGATTCCTCATTTTATTGTAGAGAAATGAACGGCCATCTTACTTAGTTATATAGGGAATGTGATTATATGTTGGTGTTGGTCGAGGATCAGGTGGTGGTAGGGGTTTGGGGGGGGGGGGGGCCAAAAAAAAAAAAAAAAAAAAAATGGCTTGGTACAAAGAGTAGATAAGTAATTCTAAAAATTTTCTCTATTTCAGGTAGCCGCTAGAGTTGGTGGAACGACTTCCTTCCGTTTGGAGGCAATTGAATCCCTCGGACTTCTCAAGGAAGACCCAGTCCTCAAACTAAACAGTCCACTGGACTCACTTTCTCACTTTTTAAGCAAAAAATTGGCTCTGGGAGCTGGAGAGAGAGATTTAGTTGTTCTTCGACATGATATTGGCATTCTGTGGCCGGATGGTCGTCGGGAACAAAGAGGTCAGTATCTTCGAAATATATTTTTACTTTCTCTTACCTATATATGTAATATATAGTAAGTATTACGATCATGTCAAAAAAAAGTGGGTCCCCCAATTGGTCTGTCTGTCTGAGTTTAACAATTTTAAGCATGAAGGAATTGAACTATAAGCAGACTTTACTGATGTAGTATTTCAGATTTTTCCAATTCATTTTATGGCTCTTTCTTCCATAAAGCCAGGGCCGCAGACAGGGGGGCAGGGGGGGCTATATCCCCGGGGCCCGGGCCCTCCGAGGGGGCCCGGGCCCATTGCGCTCCCGCCTTAATATTCTAATAAAAGATATTTTTCATGATTAAAATTTCAATTAAAAAAAATCATTTTCTTGACATTTTTTTCTTCAGGGGGCCCGGGCCCTTTAAGCTCGAATCTTAAAATTTCAACTAAAAAAATCATTTTCTTGACATTTTTTTCTTCAGAGGGCCCGGGCCCTTTAAGCTCGAATCTTAAAATTTCAACTAAAAAAATCATTTTCTTGACATTTTTTTTTCTTCAGGGGGCCCGGGCCCTTTGACTCAGGATAGCTAAAAACGCAGATTTCAGTGGCTAAATTTCAAAAAAATTTTCCATACCCCCAGATTCTCCCGGAAATCCTCTGTCCGGATCTGGCCTCGATAAATTATTGTAACTCTTTGTTTAGGGAACTTTGAAAAATTTTTAAATAACTTTATTTAAATAAATATTGTAAGCTATGTATAACTATTTCAATAGTTGTGTCCCAAACTGTGTAAAAAATTGTTGGCATGAAGGCCACAATAGCCTTTTACATACTAAAAAAAACTTTTTTTTTTTTTGGGGGGGGGGCCCGGGTTAGTAAGTAGCCCCGGGGCCCGTCGAGTCTGTCTGCGGCCCTGCATAAAGCCAATGTTAAATCCTGTGCGGATTTGCATGTAAATTTCGATTCAAAAGGGACCGACTAATTAATTAATTATTTGATCTCACAATGTTTGAAGTTGAATTTTTAAAAGAAATATAAGTAAGATTGTCACCAGCTAGAAATCATAGTTAGACAAAGAAGAAGAAAAAAACAACAGCTTTCTCATGACTTCATTTTATTTGTAAATATTTCGGTTCCAAATCCAAAAAATGACTAATAAAAATTGCAATCTTATTGATATTTTTTCCATCATAACATTACACGGCAGCCATTTCTACTTTATCAGTTTTGTTTTATGTTTTCATAGGCATCAACTTTGTTCTTTACGGCGATCCAAATGGTCCAAGCGCAATGGCGAGAGCGGTAGGATTGCCAACGGCCATCGCCACCCAAATGGTTCTCGATGGTGAGATTCAACAGAAGGGACTTGTTTTGCCCTTCACTCCAGATATTTTCCGCCCTATGCTCGCCCGTCTCCGAGCGGAAGGGCTCATCGCCACTGAGACTTCTACCTTCGAGGGTCCTGACTGACTGACTTCTCATCAAACTTCATCATTTCCAATAGCACCTTTCGTAATTAAGAAATTTACTAATTTTTATAAAATGATTTCTTTAAACAAATTTAAATTACCTAATCTAAGAGTATAGGTGGAGTCATTCCCGAATTTTTCAATAATAAATCATTATTTTCAGGTATCTTATTATTTAGATACCGGAATATTTAAAAAATGAAACAATGACATTGTTGACCTCTTCCATACTTTTCATAGTATAGAATGTCTCCTATTATATATTGAAATATAATTTTTTGATTACAAATTCTATAAAGTAATGAGAAAATCGAAAAAATCCAAAAAGCGTGAAGATCAGAAGAGATAGAAAATTGCGAAATTTCACCTTAAAAATTATTTCAAATCCATTTCGAGGTATGATTATTATTATATTTAAAATTCCAATTTTTAATTGAAATAAATAGGGTAGGATTAGTGATATAAAGAAGATGCAGCCAATAATAAAAAAGCATCTATTTTGTTAACACTCTTTATTTAGGAACGTTTCGGCTATGATCAACAAAGCCATCATCAGCCCTTGAAGTTTATTTATAATTTTGGTTGATGGTGTGTATAAATTAGAAACAGGGGTGTAAATAATAAAAATCTTATTGCACTGGGTGAAGTCGCCCATCCTCAGGGAAGAAAATGTTGTAAAGTTGATCGGTATTAAATTCATGTTTAAATGTCGTAGTAAGCAAAGGAAAATAGAAAGTTAGGGAATTCAAATAGAAAATGTAGATATAGGATGTCGTGTAGTTGACGTGTAATACTAAAATATGTATAAAATGTTTTAAGTAATCATTTAAAAATGTGCTGGTGATGGCCCTTCAATTATATTTATATTATTAACATACAAAATAGATATTGGCTTAAAAATTTTAATACAGTTCATATTTGGCCGAATGTATATTAAATATATTATTATTTACCCACAAGAGAGTATAAGGCCTTGAATGTCAAGTCAAATAATATATACATTCAACAAAATACATATGAACTGTATTAAAATTTTTAAGACAATATCTATTTTGTATGCTAATAATATAAAATATACTCTTGAAGGGCTGATTATGGCTTTTTTGCAAGAGTGGATACAAGGGGGAGGGGGTAAAGGGAGAAAAATGAAGAATTACCCCCCCCCCCCCCAGCGAGATTTGAGAAAAACATTTTTTTTTTTTTTGAAAATAAAATGTTATTGTTTATTTATTTAATCCTTAGTACAAGATTGAACAATTATTTACAAATTATATATATAACAAAACTATATTATTTTTAATATAAAATTTTATGATGATGGAGTCAGGAAAAAAACAAGACGATTGCAGCCAAATATTCTTTTATTTCAATTCTTGCCCTCACGGCTTTTTTTTTCCTGACTCCATTATCATTAAGCCTACAGCCACAGATCTTTATCGATATAAAATTTTGAAAATTAATACTTAAAAATTTGATTTGTAAATATATTCTGATAAACAAGTACAGAATGCACCTTTAAATTAGGGAAAGTAAGAAAAAATTGTGTGCGGTGCGACCCCTCCCCGAGAAACCTATCTGGATCCGCCTTTGCTTTGTTGATCATTGCCGAAACGTTCCTAAATAAAGAGTGCTAACAAAATGTTAACAAAATAGATGCTTTTTATTATTGGCTGGATCCTCTTTATATCATTAATTTAACACAACAGCCACAATCATCATACTATAATATAAAGCGCTTGCGGCTGACTTCTTGTCCCTATGTGTATGTGCCTATCAGGGCGCTGATTGGCTAGAGTCCCCTGCCAAAGTTTAAGTACTGGGATGAGTTTAATTCACTTTTAAATATTTTTAAATTAATAAATCATAAAATAAAATAAAAAATAAGTTACATTATTTTCAATTTAATCACAATTAAAAAATTGAATTTGTTAATTTTATTTATTATTGTAAAATGTTTTTATTTGTAAAATCATTGTATATATACATGTATTATATGTGTCTAGTTGTTAAAGAATTTTGATTACGATTTATCCCATATTCCACTTTTTAAATAAGTTGAATTCAAATCTGGTTCACATTTATCTTACCTCAAAAAATTCAATCTCTCATTGATCCTTTCCAAGTTACCAAGACTTTTTTTAATGATTTATTTTATTATATTTTTTTTATTTTTACAGATATGGCCCTATATTTATAAAAAATAAAGCGGAAAAGATTTTTCACATTCATCTATGATCTCTCCGGGAAGATATTACTGACTCATTTTATGTCTAAGAAAAAAGATTAGATACCAATATATATTATTTTTTTGAGAGAATTTCTTATACGAATGTGAAATGGAATTGAGATGAATGATATTACCAAACAAAAAAAATAAAGAAAAATATAAAATCAAAACAAAAATCATCTGAAGAATACGAGAAACTTTAATTAAGTTTTTTTTTCTTTTCATTCAATTTCTTAATTCAACCTCTCATTAGGGAGAATATTTTATTCGAAAGAAATTTCAAGAGTAAAATACAAAAAAATATTAATAGTATGGTGAAATTTTGGAAAATATATTCTAAGAACTTTTTTCATTTTCTTCAATGAATTTTATTTTAATTATTTTATTAATAAATGGAAAAGAAGAAAAATATATCTTTGAAAAATGATTCAAATGAATATATTTGTTATTTTATCCATCAGAGATGACCTCGGTTTTTATTTTCAAGATTTTAATCTACATACTTAACGAGATAGAAACAGAACAAAGTAAAAAAATGGCTATTCACATGGGTTCTCTGATTTTCCATAGTGATTACTCAAGAGACCAAAAAACAATCAGCTAGCCCTAAATGGAAAAATCCCCAATTTAGATACATGCTCATCGTGTTATATTACATCCTGAGCTTCCCCCTCTCCCAATGTTTTGATAGTGGTTCTTAGCTAAATTATTCATTTCATTTCTTAAGTACGCCTACTACCTAATGAAATTATAAAGGAACTACCCATAGAGATCAAAGGTAGGCTAAACTGTTACTATAAAATACTGGGAATGTTTGATACATTTATATTTATGAAAATGAATTTCTTTTTATTTTTCATAATATTACTAACAGTGTATTTGAATCATTTATTTGAGAAACCCTATAAGTCACAGCTCAGCAACTTTCGGGAAATTGAAAAAAAACTGAATAAAAGTTGGTAATGACAAATGATGGACTTTTTACCAGTCTGAATCCTTTTTTACTATATCAAATACACTGTCAATATTCTTCATTACCCTGGATCACATATATAACATACAGGGGCGTATATAAGGGGGGGGGCGAGCCCCCCCCCCCCCCCCGAAATTTCCCAAACACATATACATATATGGGGATATACAGACATCAGCGCAACAAATTTTTTCCGCAGAGTACAAAACTTTGATTCCGCAAAAGAAAAAATTTTCCGCAGAAAAATTTTTGAGTTCAGGCCTCCCCCGAAAAAAAATTTCTATATACGCCCCTGATAACATACATGAATTTATATTGAATTTTAAATTTCTCTCGGTCTCTTATTTCTTTATAAATTAATTTTGCCGATCCCTCATAGGGATAAGGCCAAGTTAGAAGATTTATTATTAGGCCTATACTTACAAAAATCTCAGTATAATTGTTATATAAGAAAAATAAAATGTAGCTAATAAAAATATAAATTTTTTTTTATTTAATTTTTTTTAAATTTTTAAAATTTATTTTTTCATTTAAAAGTATATGTTAATTATTTATTTTTTTCAGATTTAATCTTTGATTATTTGAAATATTTGGACCAATAGGAATGTAGCTTTGATATCACGTGATTTGGCTGTTTAGTAGGCAACAATAAAGTCAGTCGCTAGTGCTTCAGTCAGTCTTTGCTCAATAATGACCAGAAATGGAACCTTCAACCCTTAACCTCTTTGCACTTATTTGTTTTTTGTAAAGCAAAGGAAGCTTTATGTTCCTGCATTATTTTCACTTTAACAATTCTCCAGGTACTTTCTTTTTAACCTATTTTATTTTTATTATATACCAGGTAGGTTATTTCTTAATTTGTCTAGTTATCTTGCCGAGAAAACGAAATACGAAGATGAACGCTTATGAAATAGTTTAATTAATTTTCAATTTTAATGTTAATCTCTTCTATAAATAAATACTCATTTCTTTTGGTTGAGTCATATAAAATATTTTATTTTAAAGATTTGTATTAATAATTTAAAAATTCATATTGGTAGAAAAATGAGCAAAGCAGCTAGTTATATTTCAATTTATTATCATCAAACCAGAGCCGACATTTCGGTCACATAGGGGACCATCTTCAGGGCCAGGTAAATGTCTGAAAATATATATTATATATAATCTTGCCCAATATAACTTGGCAAGGATTATATATATAGGGATCATTGTAAGTGAAATTCTATTCATATTTATATTCATTAGAAAGTAGAGCAATTTAATTAATAAACCATCCTTTCTTTCTTAATTTTTCCAGGCTACACATTTTCGAATTTATTCATGAAAGGATATTGCTCAAAGAAAAAAAAAAAAAAAAATATTTATTAATTTGTTAAGATATATAGGCCTATATAATATTTATAATGAAATAAAATTTTCATATGACTCGACCATTCAATGTGTATTTATTTATCATTTAGAGTAAAAAAAAATAGTATAGAATATGCAATTGCCTCGGACTCTAATTATAGTTACTCGTTATTTCTCTTTCATTCTTGAAGCCTTAATAAATAGAAAATTTTAAATTATTATCCATTATTGTTCACAGGGTGGCTTTCTTTCCCCACTATCGGCTGGCGGATACGTCCTGATCGAGAGAGGCAGAGGAGCAAACGATGAGTCGCGATGTCTACAAGCGGCAACCACACTCCTTCACTCTCCCTCTCTTACCAGGTAATTATTTAATTATATATCTAATTTTTTTACTTTTCACAAATCTATGATGGCCTTTTAAACAATTAAATCCCCTTGACCCGTGGCTCAGAGAGAAACTTCTCCTACCTAGGAGTTCCGGGTTCGTTTCCCATCCCAAGCTAGAAAAATTTATTTCATTTGAATTGGCTACCATTCATTTGAAATAAATAGGGATAGAGACTTAATGGTCTTTCCGTGGTTCCCAACCTATTTTGATGTGCGGCCCACTTTTTTCCGTTAAAAAAAAAAAAAACTCTGAGGCCTAGTGTATATATATAATTTTAAATTATATAAATATATACCAATTTTTGGACATCCGCGGCCCTCAATTGTGCCGCGGCCCACTGGCTGGGAACCGCTGCCTTAGATGATGAAAAAAAAATTAAACAAATTAAAAAAAAAAAAAAAAGAAACTTCTTTTAAAAAAATATTTCAATGTCGGGCAAGTTTTGCAGCTTGATTGTCTATTGATTTTTTCTTATTAGTAGTAAATCATAAAAGAGATTAAATTAAATTAAATTAAAATTTTATCTCTATTCATTCAGATAATGAATTATTAAAAACGAAAATATTTTTAAATTCTTGCTGCACTTCAAATGAGAAAAGTAATAATAATCACTTTGCCCTTCACACACACATACATCCCACCTCACACAGACGAATATATATAGATATACTTTTTTATATGCTTTTCTACTTGTTCATACAGGTTCAGGACCGGTCCAAACTTAGCCAGCTTACCTGCTATAGTTTAGTATGGCTTGAGTAGCCAAACCCAGCTTAACAGTGAAATTAGTGCTCCTCGTTTTAATTCCATAACTCCTTCATTTGGTAAGTAATTCTTTAAAATTTATACGATTCTATTTCATTTTTAAATTATAAATATTCTGATATATAAATCTTTGGCAAATTTAAAAGTTAATTATTAAAAACATATCAAAATGATTTCAAACTTTCATTCATAGCACATTCAAGTTTTACTCTCTCTTTTGCAAAGCCACAGAATTTTCACTTTTTGAGGGATAATATGCCCAAAATATTAAAATACAATTGTATAAAAATTAAAATTTTCAAATTGATATCGACAATATTATCGATATTTATGCAAATGAATTCTTTTCTTATTTCAGATTGAATTATTTTGTGATAAAGTGTTTTCTGCTAAGTTTTGAAGTTACATCTCTTCAACTACGCCTTCAGTTTATGCACAACCAGCAATTCGGCGATCGTCTTGAGGAAATGGTGAAAGGGATCCACCAACGTCGGGAACATCAAGGCAGTCTCTACAGCTGATTGCAGAGTGTAGCAGATGCATCCAAAGTCTGTATGAACATTTACGTGGAGCGTAGAGTGAGATAGAGATTGGATTTTCAAAAATTTTATTTAATTTTTTCATAATTCGGCCTAAGTATAGAATATTTTAGCATAGCTGCATGGATAGGATATTTATTAATTCATGAAATTTCCCATTTCAGAGTCCCTTTCCTTTAGATAGATGAAGTTTTAAATATTTAAAAAATTAAAATTATTTCAAAATTTATTTCTTTTTAATTTAAAACTACTTTTCGATTTTTTGTATAATTTAAAATAATGACCGAGCCTCCATTTTTCATAATATTAACATTTTTATGCTCCGATTCTTTTAAAGTAAATAAGAGAGAGTAGGTTTTTTATATTTCAGTCCCAAATGCAGATTTTAGAACTTGTCAGAATGCCCGGACTTATAGATAATGAATGGATGAACGGTCAATGTGCATAAGAGTAAAAGGATTGTATTCGAAATGTTGTCTATTGGTAATAAGTGGATAATGCGCAGCACCTGTCCATTCATTATCCAACGATGGATATCAACATCATCATATGAGACAATTTAAGTGTGCATGTATTATTATTTTAGCTATTTTTCAGTACTAGCACTTAAGTTTTGCGTGTATGGGGATCTATCTACCTATGTTT
>JAKCPI010021670.1:0-13117 GCA_023213315.1 Euborellia annulipes
ACTGGATTAAGGTATAAATAAAACAATTATTTAATAAAACAATCTTTATTGAATATTTAAAATATGGTAATACAAGAAGATAAAAAAATAATTTTAATAAATATTTCTTTGTTTCAGAAAAAGGAGCTTTGAGAAAAAATAATCCAATGTGAGTCTTCCTTATGGATCAAGAACAGCATACACTCAAATTTTTTTTTTAATTGTCAACTGATCTGCATCTCGTCTATTGCGATGATATCAGTGAGAATAAAACGTCACAAACACCACATCTCGCTCTTAAAAGGTATTTATTATTTGTATATTTCACTTTTATAAAGGGTTAACATTTTATTTTTATATTTTTTTGTTAATTCTCTTTCTCCTTACTACTTACACCTTATTTACACACACACACACACACAAACATACGAATCATATTTAGTAAGAAAAAAATAATAATAATTTCTATCTTTACAGAGGTGGTTATTGCTAGAGGTCGACTTCTCACTTCATCATCTTCCTTGTCGTTTGAGCTTCAACGTCTCAGGGCCCATCTCTCTGCACTGGGTAAGTCCAATTTCCAATTTCAATTTACTGGGAAAAGTCATTCCTTTCTTTTTTAAAATCTCGGGTATAAAAGCCCCCTCATTTTATATTTTACGAGCTGTTTAAGGGTCAGTCCCTCTCTTCGTTTCAACTGCTGCGTAGCCCCCACCCTAGCCATAGTCAGGTAGGAAGCTGGTTCCAAAGAGCATAAAGGACCTCTTAATTCTAGCCAGTTGATTTGTGTTCCCATATTGAAGAAATTTGATTATAATTAATTTTCCAAAATATTTAAGAGATTCAAATTATTACTACCACCCCTGGCCATGCTATGTGTACTTAATTTCAAATGGATTCATTGAAAATGTGGATTTCATAGAACATATACATACATATTTACATACATACATACATTTTTCCCATTTCATTTTTATATATATAGATTATCATTTAAATCTACAAAAGTCTCCCTCTCTCTCTTTTTTCATTCGGGTTCCATCAGTTAGTTTTTTTGAATGCCTTGGTTGCTTTTTTACTTTCTCTTACCTATATGTATATGTTAATTCAGCGTGGCTACAGATCCTTAAAAATCTGGAATTATCAGGGAATTTAATGAGGATATGGAAATATCAGGAAATTTTCTGGGAAATTCATTATAAATTTTTACTCAATCAATTGTATCTGACACTGATAAAAAAAATAATTTCTATATTATCGCGTCTTCTAAAGCTATGTCAAATTAGTTTTTAAATTGTTTTTGCTATTAGACTATTTTCTCGACACTAAAAAAATGCAGTAAGCCTATTTCTGGGCTCAATAAATTTGTGGAACAAATTTTTTTATTGTTATTAATCATTAAATTTCTTTAAAAAAGAACATCAATTTTTTACTTTCTCTTAGCATATATGTTAATATATAGAGATGAAGTATTGAATTCATGTCAAAAATTCATTGTCGAGATTTTGATCGATATACACGTTTTGAGGTTCCCTGAATCAAAAAAAGTGGTTTTCGCAAACATGGTCTGTCTGTGTGTCTGTTTGTCGTGTGTCTGTGTGTGCCTGGGTTCCATATAAAGCATGAAGGAATTGAGCTAGGAGTTTGAAATTTTATATTTAAGTTAGACACCCACCTAGAACGTGAAAATAAGCTTTTGATCAAAACAGGCCAAAAAAAATACCAGTACTTTACTGATGTACTTTTTCAGTTTTTTTTTTTTTTTTTTTTTTTTTATATTTTCTCGAAATTCACTCCAACGATTTTTATCAAAAATCAAAATTATATTTTAGATTCTCTTTTAATTGTATATTCTCATTTTGCTCTCAAAATTGTTTAAAGCCCACTTTACTCCTGCACTTCATAAGAAAGATAGGGTAATGGTTGCCATGGTAACAAAATATAAATAAATATAAATGATTATAAATTTTTTTTTTTTTTAAACATTCACACTTTTTCTCATTCATTCACACAGTCTTTTCGGCAACTTACGCCATATAAGACTTTGACGATAACCGTTATTTATCAATTTATCTATATTGGGGTCCAGCATGGGCGTAACTAGAGAATCTGGCTGGGGGGGGCTATGGGACCAGCCATCCTCGCTGGGGGGAGGGGGCATGAGACAAGATAATCTCGGTGGGCGAGTCATTCCACGTCAAATCGATACACTTTTTAACCTCACCATCTCAGATTTGTATGAAATTTGGGTCATAGGTAGAGTCAATGGAGACTAAGAAAAGCCCCAATTTCAACTTGATATCTCAACTCGTTTATGAAATGTGGCGCGTTAAAGTTGTCAAAAATGGCAAAAAATCGACCTAACCACATCTATTTAAATTGCTCTAAAATCTCTTAGAGATGAGATAGAGAGAAGAATGAGGTGTCATTTTACAGCTTTTTAGATGCCCTTTCCAGTACACTCACTGGACGAAAAAAATGGACTTCAATTGAATTAAAAAGCGAACCCTCTTCACGAGAAGCTAATGTATCCTCTCTGAGCATCGAGTCACGGGCCCTAACTTTATTATATATTATTAAAAAAAATATTTTTTGAATCTCATATCTTTCTTTATACTTCTAAAAGAACAAGAGGTCCATTTTTTTCGTCCAGTGAGTGTACTTAGGTTTTTTCTTTGCTGACGTTTTTGTTAATAATTTCGTTAATAATTAGCAGATCAGTGTTTTGCACCATTAAATCACTTCTGATTGGGCAGAATCTCTAGATTTTCTATGTATCTTAGCTACCTGTATATCTTTAAGAAAAAACACCATAAAAAACTCTAGAAAACTCAAAATAAGAGCCGCTTTAGAGCAGAATTTCAATTAAAACGTTATATTCTCTATATCCCTAAATCTAGAGAGATTCGAGCAAAACTGACGGCATTTTTGGAAAAAGGACGACGCATATAGCGACGAGAATAGCTCAAACTAGTCCCGGTACCAAAATCACTGTTAGCCTGTATAATGTTTCGCAATTATGACAAAAAACTAACGCAAGGGTTGTTTTAATTAATTTTTCTATGATCCCATCATGATCCCTCGATGAGGCTTATATTATCTTTTAACCTTTAAGCAAGGACCATTTTAGAATTTTTTCAAAATTTTCGAAGGGGGACTTTTTTAGAAAAATTAATTTAAATTTTTGATTTTGAAATTAAGTTTTTTTTTATTACCACCCCTGGTGTGTTGTATATCATTGGAAAGGGTGTCTAAAAAGCTGTAAAATGACACCTCATTCTTCTCTCTATCTCATCTCTAACAAGGGGAGGGCACGACCTTGGCATTTCATTTTGGGATGAAACTTCGGGTGATGATTGTAGACCGTTAGGGGGTTCACCCCTTGAAATAGTAACGCGCAACGCTCAATAGATACGGAGAAAATGACGTTTAAAAAATTCAAAGTTCGCTTATATACTAGTTAGGCTTTTTATATGACAATGGCGACAATAGTCTAGCAGGTAGCGTGTCTACCCACCAAACTGGCGCTTGGGGTTCGAATCTCGCCTCGACTTATTTTTTTTTTTTATTAAATTATTTATTTTATTGTTTTTATAATTAAATAAATTGATTATTTAATATTATAGATTATTTATTAATAGAGAAATTTTTGTGAACGTAAATGATGTTTGTCTGTTTTCCAACTGATCTTTTAAAAAATAATTCATTGTTCTTGTAAAAATTATTCCGCTTTAATTAATTGTGCTAGATGCCGAAAAAATTTTTGTTTCAAATGTTTTTATGATGATTATCATTCAGTCTCACGTTTGTAATAAAAAAGTATAATGTATAAATGCTTATAATGTAAAATCAAGAAATAAGATTGAAACTTTTTACTTATTAATAGCCTAAATTATAGTATTTTGAATAATAGTTTATTAAATAATAGTGTATTTATTTGGTAGTTATTTAAAATATTGCTATTGGATATAATTATGATTTAAAATTTAGTCTTTTTTTGTTAGCAAAATAACACTATAGTTATTTATTAATAAATAATCTTTAATATTAAATAATAATTTTATTTAATTGTAAAAACAATAAAATAAATATTTTAATTAAAAAAAAAAAACAAGTCGTGCACGGGATTCGAACCCCAAGCACCCATTTGGTAGGTAGACACGCTACCTGCTAGACTATTGTCGCCATTGACATATAAAAGCCTAACTAGTATATAAGCGAACTTTGAATTTTTTAAACGCCATTTTCTCCGAAACTATTGAGCGTTGCGCGTTACTATTTCAAGGGGTGAACCCCCTAACGGTCTACAATCATCACCCGAAGTTTCATCCCAAAATGAAATGCCAAGGTCGTGCCCTCCCCTTGTAAGAGATTTTAGAGCAATTTAAATAGATGTGGTTAGGTCGATTTTTTGCCATTTTTGACAACTTTAACGCGCCACATTTCTTAAACGAGTTGAGATATCAAGTTGAAATTGGGGCTTTTTCTTAGTCTCCATTGACTCTACCTATGACCCAAATTTCATACAAATCTGAGATGGTGAGGTTAAAAAGTGTATCGATTAGACGTGGAATGAATGAATCGGGCCCGGAAAGCCCCATATTTTCTCAATTTTTCTTGGGGCAAAGAGCTTTCTGGGGGGGGGGGGGGGGCCACGAGCCTTCTGGGGGGGCCAGGCCCCCCCCCCCCGGGACCCCCTAGTTACACCCATGGGGTCCAGGCATTCTTATTTAAGCCATTTGGTATCCAAATCCTAAGAGAAAGTTGTGTACTGTGCGACCAGACACTAGCGGTCCCAGGGGGGGGCCCAGAGGGGGGGATGTTTAAGGAAGGGTGAGGTGGGTCTGTCCGCAGAAATATGTAGAAAATAGTGGAAAAATTGCGAAAAAATCAGAAAAAATCGATCATTTTTAATGATATTTTTGCATTTTAAGGGACAAAATCCTCCCCCACATCCCCCCTTGGATCCAAATGTTAATGTTTTGTAACTTTTCACTTCTCTACACCTTCTGAAGAAATGTTAAGGCTAAAATATTCCTTTTCATCCCTCCAAATTTTTTTCGTGGCCCTATAGTTAACGAAAAGGGGTGGAAATAAGTAAGGGGCCACCCCCCGAAAACGGTACGTGGCGGGGGAAAACGGAGGTCATATTTGGATTCAGGAGGTCATTTTACTTAAGAATCTGAAGGAATTTTCTCGGGGCTTTTTTTCTTGTAGCACAGTGTAATCAATTTTTGACTTTCTCATGTTTTCTTGTAAGCCCACGATATACATGTATATACTTTTTTTAGTTCAAATATTTCTCTACACTGTATAGAGGCAGTGGCATCCCCTCCGCGGGTCTATTTTGTTACCATGACAACCATTTCTTCTATCATTCCTATGAAGTACAAGAGTAAAGTGGTCTTCAAAAGATTTCATCCCCAAAATGAGAATATACATTTTAAAGAGAGTCTAAAAAATAATTGATTTTTTACTTTTAATCAAAATCGTAAGAGGGAATTTTGAGAAAATCTAAAAAACCGAAAAAGTGCATCAGTAAAGTAACCCCTGCAACCGGGATTCAGCTCAGGTTTTCCGCAGGCAACCGTACATCATTGTATTCGTAATAAAATTATCTTTATTTTGTTGTAAGGTTTATTTATTAAACACACCGGTGCAAGTTATTAATTTTGAGTTACCTGTTTATACCTGGCAACTCATAGTTATCGCAGGAAATAAAAAGGCAACCCAATGCCGGCATATTCTATAGGCTTCATACTTTCGATGGGTGCTTAAATTGTTTCTTAATACGAGATCGAAAAAAAATTAGTCGGTTTTTTGCGCCACACTATTCTTCACTTTCCCTACATCATAAATTTTGGGCCATTGGCTACCAATCCAGGTGAAATAACTATATAAAATAAGTCTAAATGGTCTTCGCTGCCGAAAAAGAGCTTAAATGAATAAAAAAAAAAAAAAAATTTGGGCCCCCCCTTGACAAGATCCTGGGACCGCCACTGCGACCAGACACACCAGATTTTTATCTATCATTAAAATTAAATTATATGATTTCTATTATATGAAATTGAATTTTTTATTTATTTATTTATTTTTTTTATTTATAATACCACTAGCCCAAATAACTCTTTCATAAAATGAGTCAAATAATTATTCTGCAAATATAGCCTAAATATTCCAATATTAGGATTAGAATTAAAAAGAATATTTGTTAAAGGATTAAGGGATAAATAAAACAATGATTTAATAAAATAATCTTTATTGAATATTTAATGATTGAATAGGATAAAAAATAATAGCTCAATATTTCTTTGTTTCAGAATAGAGACCATAGAAAAAAACATCCATGTTCGTCATCATTATTATAAAATAAACAGCACATACGCAATTGCAATTTATTTTTAATTGTGAGCTGATACAAGAAACCAAACAAAGCAAAGCAAGTCTTTTAGTTGAATTCATCTCGAGCAAGGAGCCATCTCTGTGCAAAAATCATCTCCCCTATTGCAATTCTATTAGTGAGAATAAAAGGGCACACACCCCTCCTCTCACTCCAAATATAAGGTATTTATAATTTGCATATTTCATTTTCATAGAAGGGTTAACATTTTATTTTTGTATTTTCTTTCTTAACATATATTTAAAATTATCCTTTTTTTAATGATGAAACCAAAGGGTGATAAGGGGTGTACATTAGGGTTGATAAGGGGAGTACATTAGAGTGGCTCTTAGCTATAGGTATGGTTTTCTGAAAGTTTAAAATTTGCTGCTTCAAACCCCTAATTGGTGGTGAATCCTCCAGTTAGTTTTTTTGAAAGGGTGTGTTGCTTTTTTGTTTATATATTTTTCTCCAAAATTTTTTGCTTTAATAAAAATCTGATTCATGAAAAAATTTAACTTCAGAATTTTTTAATAAATGAATTCTAATTTAAATTATCTAAATCTTAACTCCCCAAATATTATTAATATTTTACCTTATAATATTTTTGTAAATGCTCTTATTCTCTAAACACCCACGCCCAAACATACGAATCATATTTAGTAAGAAAAAATAATAATTTTTATCTTTTACAGAGGTGGTTATTACTAGAGGTCGACTTTTCCCTTCATCATCGACCTTCTCACACGAGCATCCCCATCTCGGCAGAGCACTTCGAGGCTCTCCACTTCGAGACCCTCTGCACTGGGTAGGTCCCGACAATTAAATTTTTATTTTTTGAGTATGAAATAATTTAAAATTCAAAATTTTCGACTTGCAATTTCTAATACTCTCTGGGAACATTTTTACATAGAAAAATATAATTAAAAAATTATTTGTGATTAATTAAATTAAATTGTTTTTTAAATAATTTTATTTTCCGGGGAATTTTTTTTTTTATTAATCATTTTAAATAGCAATTTATTATACATTCGTTTTTTACTTTCTTTTACCTTTGTATATATGTAATATAACGAAAGAAAGTTCGTGTCAAAAATTCGATGTCGAGATTTGGATGGATATACACGTTTTGAGGTCCCCTGAGTCCAAAAAAGTGATTTTCGCAACATGGTCTGTCAGCTGGCTGTCTGTCTGTGTGTCTGTGAACAAAATATCTCAGGCATCTGTGTGTGAGTGTTGAGTGTGAATTAAAAGTGTTTAAAAAAAATAAAAATTTGAATTTAATATTAATATATCCACTAGCGTAACGTTTTTTAGCTGGGCCCCCCGCAAATTTTATTTCGGGCCCCATTATTAGACCATACAAAAAATATTTTTAAAATACCGTATATCCCTGAACCCTGAGGGCCCCGGGCCCTCTCTAAGAGAAATTTTCATTATTTTTTCCGTTTTTATCGGAGCTCTGAGGGCCCTGGGCCCTCTCAAAGAAAAATTTTCATTATTTTTTTTTTTTATCTACATTTTTCCGTTTTTATCGGAGCTACAGTTTTTTAGCCCGACCCGGCCCTAGGGCCCCCAAGTGGGCCCCCGCATCGCGGGGTCTGCGGGGGCGTACGTTACGCCACTGAATATATCGGCGGAAATTATATGAGCTTATATGTCGACACAAAATATCTGTTTTGGTAAGCACAAGACACAACTTTCGATTATCGAAGGTAAGAGAAAGTTGTGTGCTGTGCGACAGTCACACCAGATT
Source organism: Euborellia annulipes (assembly GCA_023213315.1). NCBI lineage: Eukaryota > Metazoa > Arthropoda > Insecta > Dermaptera > Anisolabididae > Euborellia > Euborellia annulipes. Next base: position 8,115 of record JAKCPI010021670.1, read on the forward strand.
TTTTAAATTTTATTTCTATTAAATTCTATCTATTAAATTAAAATAAATTATATTCGTAAACAGTTTATAATTACCATCAACTCCTAGAACAAGGACCCATCGTCTTTATCGAGTTCGTTCATACTGTATTTTTTTATTATTATTGGAAAAGAGTATGAGTGCAGTTTATAATTTTAATATATTTTATTTTCTAAATTAAAAATGTCATTAACCAAATTGATAATAACCAGGCCAGGGGAAATCGATGACAACGATGAATCCTTGTTTTTGGTACTGGACCATGATTTTATTCCCGTTATTGCATTTAGCATAGCTATCTGTCATTATTTTGGTTAATCTCATACTTAGTAAATAAATAAATAAATTTAATCATCACTGATCGAAATGAATAGGTTGGTTTCCTGTTAATTCTCTTTATGGAAGAGACTTTAAAACGTATATTTCTCTTAAAAGTTTTAGGCGTGCTCGATAATTTTATAAATAGACGCATAGAAGTATTTTATTTAATTGAGGGTGAGTTTGAAGGGTGGTTTATTGAAGTAAGTCTGTTAAAAATTATTTAAGTTCGAATATATCCCTAATAAATAAATAAATACTAAAAGAACCATAGGAAGTATTTTATTTAATAGAGGATGAGTTTTTTTAAGGGTGGATAAATGAATTGAGTCTTTTAATAGTTATTTAATTTCGATTTTATTCCCAAAAGAATAAAACCCCGTTAGTTTGCAAGTAAATAGAATTTTTATCAATAGAGAATTTATTTCATAATTTTATTTTTTGGGCGCTTAGAGAGCAATGCTATTTCTCTATGCCTGGTGCCTGTCTGTCAGTTGTATTCGAGACGAGACACGAGTCATTACGTGGAGCTCTTGTCTCTCTCTCTCTCTCTTTCTCTCTCTCGTGTGTTTATTTTCTTTTATATTGTGTCGTTATTTGTCCAAATAAGCCGTTCATCCCCCCAAACTCATTCACTCTCCGTCTGGTCATCATTTTATTAAGGTAATGAATATTTGCATATCTCATTTTGATAACGAATTAAATTTCTATTTTCAATTTTTTTTTTTTCTCTTAAAATATATTATTTCCTATTAGGATTTTTTCTATTTTTTGAGATTATTTATTTGTCGCGGTGTGCGGGTATCGGTTATTTTACTTTGCTTTGCTTCAAATATGAAAATAATATAATTGAAATTAGAATTTTTACTTCTATTCATTCAGGTAACGGATTATTAAAAAATAATTGTCAAATTGATGGGTTATTATTATAAACTGTTTATGAATATAATTTATTAAAAAAAAAAAACAAAAAAAAAAAAAACGAATGTTTAATACTGTATATTGATCATGGATTAATTTTTATTTAAATGACTTTAGCAAATTAAAAAATAAAATCATATTTAAATAGGTTACATTATAACGCTAAGAACAATTGTTCATAATTATTTATTATAATTCGTGACTACATGTTATAATTTTTTAATATTCAATTTAAATATTTTTCAAAATTAAACCAAAATAGTTTTCTTTTAACTACCAACTTGATTTGTTTCTAATGGGTAAGATATAATAGGCCTAATTCCTTTTTGTCTAATCTAAAAAAAAATATTTTTTTTATCTTTGGTTGGTTAATGTAGAAATAAGGGTGGTTCTGGAGGAGGTGGGTTAAATTAGCTATTGAATCAAATCAATTAAGTAAAATTCTAAATGGAATCATCAAGTAATTTGAAGAATTCTATTGTATGATAAAGAAGAGAGAAAAATATAAAATTTTCTTAATTAATCCAACAAACCTCTCAATTTGTCATCCCTTGTCAATTAATTATTGATTGTGTCGCGGGAGAGGTAGGGGGCAAATTATTTTCTCATATACTTTTCTATAAAAATTTCCATTAAAATCATTCGATTTTCTTTTTAAAAATAATCAACAAATATTGTTATACAATCAATTTTACAAATTCATTCAACAGTAGGCTATAGAAATTATACAAAAAATTCAGAAAAGTAACGCTTAAAAAATTTAATTTTAAAATTTATTGATAATGGGGATGGGTGAATAAAGGGAGTCTTTTAAAAATTATTTCATTTCGAATTTATCCCTAATAAATAAATAAATACAAAAAATAACACTTGAAAGTATTTTATTTTTTTTAGGGGTGAGTTTGAAGGGTGCGTGAATAAAGGGAAGGGAGTCTTTTAATATAGTTAATAGTTATTTAATTTCGAATTTATTCCCAACAGAATAAAACCCCGTTAGTTTGCAAGTGAAAAGAATTTTTTATAAATTGAGAACTTATTTGATAATTTTTATTGAGCAATGCTATTTCTCTATGCCTTGGTTGCTGCAGTTGTATTCGAGTTGGGCCCAGAGTCAGTCGTTTGGGATCCTCTCTCTCAATCTCTCTCGTGTGTTTAGTTTTTTTATATTGTGTGTGCAAATAAGAGGTTCATCCCCCAAACTCGTTATTCCCCGGCCGGTCATCTTATTATTACGGTAAAGATTCTTTTCATATCTCATTTGCATAATGAATTTCTATTTTCAATTTATTTTTTTTCTCTCTAAACATATCATATACTTATAAAATTATCCAATTTTTAAAAACAACGCTATGATGAAGTCGTGTGCCCCAGGTGGAGGGTGAGAAAGGGTGTAAATCACCCCTTCTAATAAACAAAACAGTAATTTTCTTCAAAAACTAAATTTTAATAGAAAATTATTATTTTTTTTTTATTTTTTTACTTTTAAGTAAATGTATTACTTTCTATCCCTTGTCACCCTCCACCCTTCTAACTAAGAATTTAGTTCTCCTGTTTAAATAAATGAAAATAGAAATTCTTAAACTTTTATCTCTCGTCAATCGTATAGTAATAAGTGAGATTTTTAGAGGTGGAATTTTTTTTTTCTCTGTCTGGGTGTAGTGTAGTAATAGGGGTTTTTTTTTGTAGGTGGTGGCTTAAAATAGCCTCTGCAGACAATTTCAAAATATCTTAATTTTTCTAATGAACTTCTCAAGTGTTCACCCATTTATTTATCAATTAATAATTAAATATGTCAAGAGGGATGGAGGGGGCAAATTACTTGAATATACAGTATACTCATCTATTCTATTCTATAAAATTTTCCATAAAATTCACTCAATTTTTTTTTTTTTTTAATAGAAAGATTTGTTAAAATAAAAAAAAAAAATTATCAAAAAGAAACAAACCCTTAAGAAAATTGGACAAAAAAGAATTATTATACCTTTCAAATTAGAAAAAAATCAAGTAGGCTACTTAATTAAAAAAATACATTATTTTTTAATAATCCGTTATCTGAATGAATTGAGGGAAAATTCTAATTAAAATTATATTAATTCCCCATTTGAAGCTAATCTAAATATTCGATAAACATACTAATATACTTTTATAATGAATATTTAAAGATGAGAAAGGAAAGGATTAAGGGAAAATAAAACAATTATTTAATCAAATAATCTTTATTGAATACTTAAAATATGATGATAGAAGACGATTAAAAAAAAAATATTTCTTTGTTTCAGAAGAGAACAAATAAAATGCATCTGCGTCAAAAGCAAAAGGCCCAGTCGATTGAACTCATCTCTCTGCAAAGTGCCTCTTCTTCAGTGCGATTCTGTTTGGGAAAATAAAACGTCTCACACACACCTCTCACCACAATTAAAAGGTATTTATAATTTTATTTTCTTTCTTAAAACATATTTATAAAATTATCCTTTGACTTAAAACTTGAAACCAGAGGGTGTAAAAGGGTGTACTTCTTTAATCTCTCCATATATTTCATATATATTAATTAAGTCTTTTAAAAATTATTTAAGTTCCAATTATATCCCTAATAAATAAATAAATAGTAAAAAGAACCATAGGAAGTATTTTCTTAAATTAGGGGTGGGTTTTAGGGGTGGATTAATTAAGTAAGTCTTTTAAAAATTATTCAAGTTCGAATATATCCCTAATAAATAAATAAATAGTAAAAAGAACCATAGGAAGTATTTTCTTAAATTAGGGGTTGGTTTTAGGGGTGGATTAATTAAGTAAGTCTTTTAAAAATTATTTAAGTTCGAATATATCCCTAATAAATAAATAAATAGTAAAAAGAACCATAGGAAGTATTTTCTTAAATTAGGGGTTGGTTTTAGGGGTGGATTAATTAAGTAAGTCTTTTAAAAATTATTCAAATTGGAATATATCCCTAATAAATAAATAAATACTCAAAAGAACGAATTTTTTTTCCCAACGGAATAAAATCCCGTTAGTTTGCAAGTAAATAGAATTTTTTTTAAATAGAGAACTCATTTAATAATTTTTTTAATTTTTGGGCGTTCAGAGAGCAATACGATTTATCTAAGCCTGTTTGTTTGGTGCCTGCCTGTCTGTCAGTTGTTTTCGAGACGAGACAAGAGTCATTACGTGGAGCTCACCTCTCTCTCTCTCTCTCTCTCTCTCTCGTGTGTTTATTTTCTTTTATTTTGTGTTGTTATTTGTGCAAATAAGTCGTTCATCCCCCAAACTCATTTCTCCCCGTCTTGTCATCTTTTTCTTAAGGTAATGAATATATTTATATCTCCTTTTGATAACGAATTAAATTTCTATTTTCTTTTTTTTTTCTGTCTTAAAATATATTACTTAGAGTATATAAAATTATCCAATTTTATAGAAATAATGAATTCATGTACCCAAGGGGAAGGGTGAGTTTATCAGAAGGGCTGTAAATCACCCCTTCTGATAAATAAAATAGTATTTTAAAATACTAATAGAAAATTATATTTTTTGTAAAATTTTAACATTTAAGGAAATTGATTACTTTCTCTCCCTCCTCACCCTCCACCCCTATTGCAGAGAATTTTGCTAATAATTGAAAATATAAATTCTTAAACTTTTATCTCTCGTCAATTATATAAATTATAACTGTGATTACAAAACTATATTATTATTTTTAATGTTAACAGAGGGTGGTGAGGTGTACATGCTTTCCCTTCTAATTAAAATAT
>JAKCPI010021671.1:0-26506 GCA_023213315.1 Euborellia annulipes
TAACCTCGGTGGGCGAGTCATTCCAATGTCAAATCGATACACTTTTTAACCTCACCATCTCAGATTATAGAGAAAAAAACGTTAATTAAAACAACTCCCTTTGCGTTAGTTTTGTCATAATTGGGAAAATTACACAGGCTAACAGTGATTTTGGTACTCGGGGTATTTTGAGCTGATTCTCCCGAGTATAGCGACGTCGTTTTTCCAAAAATGTCGTCCGTTTTGCTCGAATAGCTCTAGTTTTAGAGACATAGAGAATATAACGTTTTAATTGAAATTCTGGGTTTCTAAAATGGCTCTTATTTTGAGTTTTCTAGATTTTTTTTTATGGGTTTTCTCTAAAAAATACAGGTAGTTAAGAGGCATAGAAAATCTAGAGATTCTGCCCAATCAGAAGTGATTTAGTGGTGCAAAACAAGGCTAAAAGTTGAAAAAAATTCAATTTTTCCAGCCATCATTCATTCGTGCAAATCGGTTAATTTATTAATCGATTACAAACAAAATAGTTAATCTACAAATCAAAGATAAGAAAATTTATGATTAAGATGGTGTTTTGCTTAGATGAATTTTTGGGTGTAGTGATAGCGCTGAAATAACAAGTTTATAATTTCTTTAATAATTAACCCATTTGCACAAAGGAATGATTTCTGGAAAGCTAAAGAGTTACAGAATATTGTACATATATGTTTTTTGCATTCAGGGATGCTAAAACAATTTTAGGGTTGTCTAAAGTTAAGAAAAACTGGAAAAATTGAATTTTTTTTTCAACTTTTAGCCTTGTTTTTGCACCACTAAATCACTTCTGATTGGGCAGAATCTCTAGATTTTCTATGTATCTTAGCTACCTGTATATCTTTAAGAGAAAACATGAAAAAATCTAGAAAACTCAAAATAAGAGCCGCTTTAGAGCAGAATTTCAATTAAAACGTTATATTCTCTATATCTCTAAAACTAGAGATAATCGAGCATAACTGACCGCATTTTTGGAAAAAAGACGTCGCATATACTCGGAGATCAGCTCAAAATACCCCCCGGTACCAAAATCACTGTTAGCCTGTGCAGAGGCGTACCGAGGCAGTTGGGGGCCTGGGGCGGCACTAGAAGAAAGGGGGCCTTATATTGAATTTTTTTTTTTTTTTTTGGGGGGGGGGGGTGCTCATCTTTAAATATCCTTCTCCTCCATACACAAAAATATTTTTAAAATACCGTATATCCCTGAACCCCAAGGCCCCGGGGCCTCTCAAAGAGAAATTTTCATTAAATTTTCTTTTTTTTAATCAAAATTTTCCCATTTTTACTTGGTTCTGAGGGCCCCGGGGCCTTTGAAAGAGAAATTTTGTTTTGCTTTTCTAAATTTTTCCTTTTTTACTTGAGCCCTGAGAGCCCCGGGGCCTATTTAAAGACAAATTTTCATTAAATTTTTCTTTTTTTTAATCAAAATTTTCCCATTTTTACTTGACTCTGAGGGCCCCGGGGCCTCTCAAAGGGAAATATTTAATTTTTTTTTATATATAGGAGGGCCTATGCCGGCTCGGGGCCTGGGGCGGACCTCCCCTCCGCCCCCCCCCCCCCCTCGGTACGCCACTGAGCCTGTGTAATTTTTCCCAACTATGACAAAAAACTAACGCAATGGTTGTTTTAATTAATTTTTCTATGATCCCATCATGATCCCTCGGTGAGGCTTATATTATCTTTTAACCTTTAAGCAAGGACCATTTTAGAATTTTTTCAAAATTTTCGAAGTGGTACTTTTTGAGAAAAAATTAATTTAAATTTTTGATTTTTGAAATTAAAATTTTTTTTTTTATTACCACCCCAGGTGTGTTGTATATCATTGGAAAGGGTGTCTGAAAAGCTGTAAAATGACACCTCATTCATCTCTCTATCTCATCTCTAAGAGATTTTAGAGCAATTTAAATAGATGTGGTTAAGTCGATTTTTTGCCATTTTTGACAAATTTAACCCGCCATATTTCTTAAACGAGTTGAAATATCAAGTTGAAATTGGGGCCTTTTTCTTAGTCACTAGTGACTCTACCTATGACCCAAATTTCATACAAATCTGAGATGGTGAGGTTAAAAAATGTATCGTTTTGACGTGGAAAGAATGACTCGGGCCTGGAAAGCCCCATATTTTCTCAATTTTTCTTGGGGCAAAGATCTTTCTGGGGGGGGGACCACGAGCCTTCTGGGGGGGGCCAGGCCTCCCCGGGACCCCCTAGTTACGCCCATGAAGAAATAAATAGGGAAGATTAAAATAGACATGAAAAAAGCCTATTTAAATATAAAAATAATTTTATCAAGATATTAGAAGAGATATTGATAAAGCGATTAATTTTTTAGATCTTTATAAGACAAAAAGAGCCTAAAATCTTCTCGAAGCATGTTAATATAGGCTACTGTCAGTGACGCGTCGTACTTCAGTATCTTACTTCCCTTTAGGGTTATGGACAGCCAAGGCGAAAAATAAAATAAATGTCTATATTTTATCGACGTTTCGAGTGTCAATCGCACTCTTCATCAGGACATTTTTTTTTATTTTTACTAAATACATAAAAATTAATTGTTTATTGCAAATTCGAAATGATTTATTCTAAAAAGTGATTTTTGAATGAATTTATGAAAAATCTTTTAAAATTTGATTATCTGTCAGGCTTTGATAAAGCAGGGTGACAGCCGACATTATATAAAATTTTCTTTATTTGATTGCAATTTTCGTTGCCTCATAATTGGACCTGAGGAATTCTAAACTGAGATGATTACTGGTCTTTTGTTCTTCCCTCTCCGTCCATTAATTGGGCCCTGTTACGCATTAGTGTGTCAAGCGCCAGCTACCGAGTTTTGAGAAAATTAACATTAAAGTTTTTTGTTTTCATTGGATCAGGGCCTATATAAAAGTTAATTTTTACTTTCTCTTACCTATGTATATATGTAATATATATATAGAGAGAAAGTATTGGATTCATGTCAAAAATTCGATGTCGAGATTTTGATGGATCTTCACGTTTTGAGGTCCCCTGAATCCAAAAAAGTGGTTTTCGCGACATGGTCTGTCTGTGTGTGTGTGTGTGTGTGTGTGTGTGGGGTGGGTGGGTGGGTGGGTGGGTGTGTCTGTGTTCAATTTTAAGCATGAAGGAATTGAGCTACGAGGTTGAAATTCTATATTTAACTTAAACACCCCCGGGACCGGAAAAATAAGCTTTTAATCAAAATCGGCCAAAGATTACTAGTACTTTACTGATGTACTTTTTCAGTTTTTTTCGATTTTCTCAAAATTTGCTCCAACGATTTTTTTTTAAATTCAAAAATCAATTATTTTTTAGATGCTCTTTAAAATGTATATTCTCATTTTGCGATTGAAATCTTCTGAAGACCACTTTACTCTTGTATTTCATAGGGAAGATAGGAGAAATGGTTGCCATGGTAACAAAATATAAATATTTTCCCATACTTATAAATTTTACATCTGAATTCAAATGTTCCGTACTGTCGGGAACTAAATATATGTCGACACAAAAATCTGGTGTGACAAGCACAGTACACAACTTTCGATTACCGAAGGTAAGAGAAAGTTGTGTGCTGTGCGCCAGTCACACCAGATTTTTTTTTTTGTCAATTATGCAAGTAATCTTCTTTATATATATAACTAGCTGCGGTAGGGTTGCCTTCGGCAACCCTACCCCGCTAGGCCCTGGCGGGCGGCGTCTCGGGATATGACTAAGAGTTGTCCAGATAAATGTATTTTAATTAATTATGAAAAAGAGTTTTTATTTTTTATTTTAAATATTTGATTAATATATTTTTCAATTATTTACACCCTAAGGAAGCGTAATTTTAAATTTTATTAAAAACGAATGAAAAATAAATTTCAGGGGGGTCAGGGGGGTGATTGAACTTTCTGATGTCTAAAATACCATTTTTCAATTATTTACACCCTAAGAAAGCGTCATTTTAAATTTTATTAAAATCGAATGGAAAATAAATTTTAGGGGGGGGTCAGGGGGGGTGATTGAACTTTCTGATGTCTAAAATACCATTTTTCAATTATTTACACCCTAAGAAAGCGTCATTTTAAATTTTATTAAAATCGAATGAAAAATAAATTTTAGGGGGGTCAGGGGGGTGATTGAACTTTCTGGGGTCTAAAATACCATTTTTCAATTATTTACACCCTAAGAAAGCGTCATTTTAAATTTTATTAAAATCGAATAAAAAATAAATTTTAGGGGGGTCAGGGGGTGATTGAACTTTCTGATGTCTAAAATACCATTTTTCAATTATTTACACCCTAAGAAAGCGTCATTTTAAATTTTATTAAAATCGAATGGAAAATAAATTTTAGGGGGGTCAGGGGGTGATTGAACTTTCTGGGGTCTAAAATACCATTTTTCAATTATTTACACCCTAAGAAAGCGTCATTTTAAATTTTATTAAAATCGAATGAAAAATAAATTTTAGGGGGGGTCAGGGGGGTGATTGAACTTTCTGGGGTCTAAAATACCATTTTTCAATTATTTACACCCTAAGAAAGCGTCATTTTAAATTTTATTAAAATCGAATGAAAAATAAATTTCAGGGGGGGTCAGGGGGGTGATTGAACTTTCTGGGGTCTAAAATACCATTTTTCAATTATTTACACCCTAAGAAAGCGTCATTTTAAATTTTATTAAAATCGAATAAAAAATAAATTTTAGGGGGGTCAGGGGGGTGATTGAACTTTCTGATGTCTAAAATACCATTTTTCAATTATTTACACCCTAAGAAAGCGTCATTTTAAATTTTATTAAAATCGAATGGAAAATAAATTTTAGGGGGGGTCAGGGGGTGATTGAACTTTCTGGGGTCTAAAATACCATTTTTCAATTATTTACACCCTAAGAAAGCGTCATTTTAAATTTTATTAAAATCGAATGAAAAATAAATTTTAGGGGGGGTCAGGGGGGGTGATTGAACTTTCTGGGGTCTAAAATACCATTTTTCAATTATTTACACCCTAAGAAAGCGTCATTTTAAATTTTATTAAAATCGAATGAAAAATAAATTTCAGGGGGGGTCAGGGGGGTGATTGAACTTTCTGGGGTCTAAAATACCATTTTTCAATTATTTACACCCTAAGAAAGCGTCATTTTAAATTTTATTAAAATCGAATGAAAAATAAATTTTAGGGGGGGGTCAGGGGGGTGATTGAACTTTCTGGGGTCTAAAATACCATTTTTCAATTATTTACACCCTAAGAAAGCGTCATTTTAAATTTTATTAAAATCGAATGAAAAATAAAAAAAATAAAATTTTAGGGGGGGGGGGGTGGGGGCGCAGAGCGGAAAAATCTTTTCAAATGTCGAATTGTTAGGGGGGGGAAGAGTTTTTATTTTTCATTTTAAAGATTTGATAAATATATTTTTCATAAAGCGAGTTAGATCCTGTTTTCCAATGCTTTGCTATGGGGTAATTGATAACCCCCAAAAAGGGGGGGTTCCCTACCCCTAATTCGATATAATGATAGCCTAAAACCACCCCCGGAAAATTCCCTACCCATTAAAAAAAACTCCATGAAAATCGGTCCAGTAGTTTCGGAGTCTATGCGTTACAAACAGACAGACAGACAGACAGACAGACAGACAGACAGACAGACAGACAGACAGACAGAGATTGTCTTTTATATAATAGTATAGATTCTTCTGTACGTGTGTATGTGACTGAACTCCTCCTAAACGACTGAACCAATTATGATGAAATTTTCTGTGTATGTTTGTGAGAGTCCCGGACAGGTTTTGTTTCACAGATAACAATAAGTTAATGAGTAATTAACCGTTAAAATAAGAAAAAAATAAAAATTAGGAGAAATAGTTGCCATGGTAACAAAATATAAATATTTACCCATGTTTACGATTTTTTTTATTTATTTACATTTTGAATTCTAAAATATCGGCGTGTCTGTGTACCGGGAGAGTCCCGGAAAGGATATTATTCACAAAAAATCTTAAGTTCATGAATAATTAACCGTTAAAATAAACTCTATATATAAAAATGAGGCTAAATCCTATATGACGGTAAGTAAATTTTTATTAAAATTAGGAAGTTTTCAGGGAGAATTCACCCTCCCTTCCCTTTATTATTCTAAAAGAGGTGGCGGTAAGCCAATTTGATCGAGATATATGCCAAAATAAGGAAAATTTTGAAGAAATACAAGGACCACATTAACCATTAAAAATATATATTTTTACTTACTTTTTTGGGTTTTTTCTTTCTCCATTGTAATTTAGATGACAAAAACCTTGCGTCTGACCTATTCTGATTGAGATAAGTAAAGAAATTTATTAAATAGAGTTGAAAATATAAAAAATAATTTTATCGAAAATTGTTTATTTTTTTAATATTGAACGATAAAGGAGCTAACTTCATGTTGTATTAAAAGTTAAAGTATTCACTGACTTTTTTTTTTTTAGTAAAAAGGCTCGAGTTTGCTACACTTATTAAGAACATCTTTGGGTCCGCGGGCCACCGATGGAGACCCGTGTCTTTTGGTTCTTATATTTAAATTTAAATAAAAAATATCCATCCAGAATATATTAAAGAAGTTGCAGGGATCCCTTGTCCGAGAGCCGCCGGAGGCGGCTCGGAGACCTTCGGTTAATTAAGGTCGGTTCTGTTTTAGATTTAAAAATATTCATCCAGAATATTTTAAAGAACTTGCAGGGATCCCTTGTCCGAGAGCCGCCGGAGGCGGCTCGAGACCTTCGGTTTTAAGTTCGGTTATTTTATTTTTAGAAAAAAATTCAAAACAACTAGGGAATTCTCGGCTTCGGTTCGGTTCGGTTTGGTTCGGCTCGGCTCAGTTCGGTTCAAAACCATCCAGTTAGAAGCGATTCGGTAGCTTTTAAAAATAAATTTTCGGGCCCGAAGGGTCCGAAAATTTATTTTTAAGGGCTACCGAATAGCTTCTAACTGGATGGTTTCGAACCGAACTGAGACGAGCCGAACCGATCCGAAACCGAACCGAAGTCGACACTAGTGACAAAACAACTTCAGGGGACACGACCTAATTGTTTCGGTCCTTCGGTTGCAGTTCGGTTTCCTTCGATTAAAGAAAATTTAAAAAAACTAGGGAATTCTCGGCCTTAGTGACAAAACAAATAGCATGCCTAAATGAAAAAAAAAACGAAAGATTCATGAATGTTGAGCTAATGTCAAAAGTGGTCAAAAGTGTAAACTAGTCAGCCAGTGCGAAGGCTTGCCACTTTATTCTGAAGATTAACCGAAAAAATTATTCTTTGTTTTTTTTTTTCAATTATCATCTGAAGTTAGCCCCTTTATCATTGTTTATTAAAAAAAAAAAAAATAAACAATTTTCGATAAAATTATTTTTTATATTTTCAACTCCATTTAATAAATTTCTTTACTTATCTCAATCAGAATAGGTCAGACGCAAGGTTTTTGTCATCTAAATTACAATGGAGAAAGAAAAAACCCAAAAAAAGTAAGTAAAAATATATATTTTTAATGGTTAATGTGGTCCTTGTATTTCTTCAAAATTTTCCTTATTTTGGCATATATCTCGATCAAATTGGCTTACCGCCACCTCTTTTAGAATAATAAAGGGAAGGGAGGGTGAATTCTCCCTGAAAACTTCCTAATTTTAATAAAAATTTACTTACCGTCATATAGGATCACGCCAAAAATGAAAAGGGTAAATGTATGTACCGGTATGTATATAAGCCGAAGGCGAGCAGGGGGGTCCAGGGGGGCGCAGCCCCCGCCTGGAGACGAGAAAGCCCCGCCGAAGGCGGGCTTTGCGTCTAGTATTAAATATAAATTTTTTTAGGACATGTTTCATAAAAAAATACTATTAATTATAGCGCTTGACACACTATTGCGTAATAGGGTCCAATTATCCTTCAAATCCTGTCCTTTTCTATACACAGTGAATTTTCAGGTGGAGGCTTTGGCAAATTTTTTTACGGTAAGTGGGACTTGAACTCGGGTTGTTTTTCAGCTCTAGATTGTTTCAGCTTATTATCATATCATTACTATAAATAAAGCGCTAGCCGCTAACGGTATCGATACTTTTTTTTCGATACGATACAAAGGTACAAGTATCGATACTTTTTTTCGATACCACATCTAGGGATACGGTATCGAAAAAAAGTATCGATACTTGTACTTGGTATCGTATCGAGAAAGTATCGATACCAAAAGTATCGGATGAAAAGTATCGATACCACCAAGTATCGAGTATTTTTTAAAGTATGAGTATTTTTCCTCTTTTTTTAAAGTTTTTTTCGGCATCTTAGGCTCCTGACGTCGTTCAAAGGGCCCAACGGAAGATCAATGGGGTATACTGGTGTGCCATTTTCCACAAAGTAATGAGCACCAGGAGGACGGGGCTTTCTCAACCAAAATACGGATTTCAAAATATCATTTCAGTTTTTCCCCATCAGGCACACTTTTAGAGATATATAGAAAAATATTGAATAGAAAAAGTGCTCTAAACGGCTGATGGAAAAATTCTAACTACATATCTGAATTCACTATAAAAAATCTGGTGTGACTGGCGCACAGCACACAACTTTCTCTTACCCTTCGGTAAGAGAAAGTTGCGCACTGTGCTGGTCACACCAGATTTTTTGTGTCGAGATATATTTAGTTTCCGATAGCACCTTAGTTTCAAACTTGCATTTTAAATGTTGACTGCTTCAAATAAACTATGGTTATTTTTCAAAATTTTAATCTCATATTTGGACATTTTATACACAATATAGAATCGTAAATAAATACAAAATTTCATAAGAATTGGAAAAAAAAATTTTAAATGCCTAAAAAGTTCTAAAGGGGACCCCCTTTTGAATCGAAATTAACATACAAATCCCTATAGGAAATTAACATTAGGCCTATGCGAAGATAAGGTGGAAAGGGAATTTAAAAAGAGTAGAGACAGACGATAATGTTTGCAAGTGAGAGAGAGACATATATGTTTTCTTTGAAACAATTAAAGACACAAATAAATTTAAAATAAATGGGAATTTAAATAATAATTGATTTTTAATCTAATAAAAAAGAAAAAGATTTAAATTCCGTTACCATGGCAACCATTTCTATCTTTCCTATGAAGAACAAGAGTAAAGTGGTCTTCAGAAGATTTCAACGGCAAAATGAGAATATACATTTTAAAGAGCATCTAAAAAATAGTTCATTTATGAATTTTAAAAAAAATCCTTGGAGGGAATTTTGAGAAAATCGAAAAAAACTGAAAAAGTACATCAGTAAAGTACTAGTACTTTTTGGCCGATTTTGTTCAAAAGCTTATTTTGAGATTCTTCAAAGGTACCTAAGTTAAATATAAAATTTCAATCCGGTAGCTCAATTCCTTCATGCTAAAAAAATGGTTCCACACATACAGACACACATACATACACACATACACACATACACACACACAGACCAATTTGCGGACCCACTTTTTTGGACTCAGGGGACCTCAAAACATGTATATCCATCAAAATCTCGACATCGAATTTTTGACATGATCGCAATACTTTCTCTCTCTATATATTTCATATATAGGGTAAGAGAAAGTAAAACTAATATTTAAGTGCGCGTCTTGAAAAACCGTTAAAAATATCTTTTATCAAATCAAATCAAAATATATTTTGATAGAGAAAGTATACTTTCTCTCTATATATATTTCATATATAGTGTAAGAGAAAGTAAAAAGAGAAAGTAAAAATTATAGGGCCTATTAATATAATACAAAGAATTCAGCATTGGCACTAATAGAAACATTCTTAAATTAAATTAAATTAATTTAATTATTATCTAAGAGGGAAGAGGATGCAGCGAATAATTGACCCTCTGTCTATTCAATGATTAAATACTCTTTACTTTCTCTTATTTCGGAATGTTTCTTTTATGGCGTCCGAGAATTGCTTTATGGCTTGAATGTGAGGGCAACCAAGCGCTTGCCCCCCCCCCCCCCCCCTGTAAAATTAAAATGATACAAAAAAAAAAAATGGGCTTTTATTTAGTAAAATGTATAAAACGAAAAATACCAAAACACCTTTCTCAGTATACATCCACCTTGCCGCGGTGAGAAAGCTTTAAATACTAAAAGATGTATAACATTATTAATATCAAAATACGTTTTTTTTTTTTTTTTTTTTTAACTTATCTGGAAGTGACATGCCCACCCTGCAAAATATCCTGCGGACGCCCTTGAATGTGAGGCTATGAAAAAAGTAAAATAAGAGTTTGATTTAACTTAACTGTTTAATTTTTTTTAATTTTTTATATATATAGGTCTATATATACGGAAACTAGACTTTCTCCCGAGTAAAATGATATATAATATGTAAAACATTGAACCATTTGGGGGGCTCTAGGGGGACCAATATTTTTTCTTGAATAGTGGGTGGGCAAAGTTGTGCGGTCGGCTTAGTCCGACCATTTATTAATCATTTTTTTTAATTTACTTTTCTCTTACCCTATATATGAAATAAATAGAGAGAAAGTATTGTTTAATAGAGTTAGAACAACTCGTTCGTTCTCTTGCTACGATATATCAGTTCAATTAAAACATATAAAATAGAAAAGAAATAAAATGAATGTTATTAAAAATGAAATATGTTTACTTACAGAAAAAGAGAAAGTAGAAAAAAAGAGAGAATATTGTTCACAGATCAGAATTTGCACAAATTTTATTTTATTCTATGTGAAATCAATTTGATTCAGCTCTGACTTATATGTTATTGACACATCAAGAAACAAAAACTCTCTCAATGCTCGCTCCAATCCAAACTTGAAGGCTGCGAAACAGATGCTTATAGCGCTATCTAAGGCCGTTTGGTAAACTACCCGGAGGCTTATTTAAAAACAATACTTTCTTTCTCTATTTATTTCATATAGAGAGTAAAAACAATTTACTTTCTCTCTCTATATATTTCATATATAGGCTAAGAGAAAGTAAAAAGTAAAAAAGTAATAATAATAAAAATACGAGAAAGTAAAAAAAAAAAATCAAAATGAAATGGAATTTGTCGCTCTATTGATATAAGGTTTTTCTCCCGGATCGATATAACTATTTTTTTTTTACTTTCTCGTATTTTTTTTACTTTTTTTTTTTATTTATTAATAGTTTCTAGATTTTCGCCCAAATTTGATTTTGAGTTTGCCATACCACCTTAGTTTCAAACTTGCATTTTAAATGTTGACTGCTTGAAATAAACTATGGTTATTTTTCAAAATTTTAATCTCATATTTGGACATTTTATACACAATATAGAATCGTAAATAAATACAAAATTTCATAAGAATTTGAAAAAAAAATTTTAAATGCCTAAAAAGTTCTAAAGGGGACCCCCTTTTGAATCGAAATTAACATACAAATCCCTATAGGAAATTAACATTAGGCCTATGAGAGAAGGCGGAGAGACAGGCGATAATGTTTGCAAGTGAGAGAGAGAGAGAGAGAGACATATATGTTTTCTTGAGACATATATGTTTTCTTTGAAACAATTAAAGACACAAAAAAAAAATCTCGACATCGAATTTTTGACATGATCGCAATAATTTCTCTCTCTATATATTTCATATATAGGCTAAGAGAAAGTAATAAAATATATTTCATATATAGGGTAAGAGAAAGTAAAAAAAAAATGGGAATTTAAATAATAATTGATTTTTTTTAATCTAATAAAAAGAAAAAGATTTAAATTCCGTTAACATGGCAACCATTTCTATCTTTCCTATGAAGAACAAGAGTAAAGTGGTCTTCAGAAGATTTCAACGGCAAAATGAGAATATACATTTTAAAGAGCATCTAAAAAATAGTTCATTTATGAATTTTAAAAAAAATCCTTGGAGGGAATTTTGAGAAAATCGAAAAAAACTGAAAAAGTACATCAGTAAAGTACTAGTACTTTTTGGCCGATTTTGTTCAAAAGCTTATTTTGAGATTCTTCAAAGGTACCTAAGTTAAATATAAAATTTCAATCCGGTAGCTCAATTCCTTCATGCTAAAAAAATGGTTCCACACATACAGACACACATACATACACACATACACACATACACACACACAGACCAATTTGCGGGACCCACTTTTTTGGACTCAGGGGACCTCAAAACATGTATATCCATCAAAATCTCGACATCGAATTTTTGACATGATCGCAATACTTTCTCTCTCTATATATTTCATATATAGGGTAAGAGAAAGTAAAAAAATGTACTAAATTCACTAATCAGATTTCTTATGAGAAAACCTTGTCGACCAGTATTTTGATTATATTGGCCTTTCTATGTAATATTTGCGCACTTTTAAATTTAGTAAATACAGTTTGCAATAATACAAAAAAAAATTAAATTAGAAATTTAATGTTATTAAATGAAAGAGTTTTATTAAAAAGTATCAAATTTTCCATTATTAATAAATAATTATTAGGAATATGATGGAATAAAGTCTATCCCACAAATATCGACCATCTGTTATATATCAACTTATTATTTATATCAAGAGAAAAAAAATAAAATAAAAAAAAAGATTTTTAAAAAAATGCTTTTATTTAAATTGAACTAAAAAGAGAGAAATAAGAAAGAAATAATTTAATTGTTCTTGTTAAAATTTTTTTAATATTTATGACTTAAAATAAAAGCGTGGGGCGCTTCGAAGTGATTCCGAGGCTCGCGCCCCACGCTTTTATTTTAAGTCATAAATATTAAAAAATTTTAACAAGAACAATTAAATTATTTCTTTCTTATTTCTCTCTTTTTAGTTCAATTTAAATAAAAGCATTTTTTTTAAAATCTTTTTTTTTATTTTATTTTTATTTTAAGCTTTTTAGTCTTTTAGTCTTATCAAAAATCATCAATATGATAAAGTACCACATTAGTTTGGCCTGTATTGATTTGGTTCAATTGAAAAATTATTCATTATCATAAAAAAATGACTCGTAAATATCAAAATTCAAAACTATAGTTAATAGTGCCTTATTTGCGTGAGGCTTCAAATAAAGTACCACATTAGTTTGGTCTATTTTGATCAAAACCACCATATAGTGGCGTCATCAAAAATGACTCTTAAGTATTACATTTCACACCTCTAGCCCATCGGGAAGTCTTTTGAAATTACATTAATTCACGAAGGGTTTCAAATAAAGTACCACATTAATTTGGTCTATTTTGATCAAAACCACCATATAGTGGCGTCATCAAAAATGACTCTTAAGTATTACATTTCACACCTCTAGCCCATCGGGAAGTCTTTTGAAATTACATTAATTCGCGAAGGGTTTCAAATAAAGTACCACATTAATTTGGTCTATTTTGATCAAAACCACCATATAGTGGCGTCATCAAAAATGACTCTTAAGTATTACATTTCACACCTCTAGCCCATCGGGAAGTCTTTTGAAATTACATTAATTCGCGAAGGGTTTCAAATAAAGTACCACATTAGTTTGGTCTATTTTGATTAAAACCACCATATAGTGGCGTCATCAAAAATGACTCTTAAGTATTACATTTCACACCTCTAGCCCATCGGGAAGTTATTTGAAATTACATTAATTCACGAAGGGTTTCAAATAAAGTACCACATTAGTTTGGTCCATTTTGGTAAAACCAAACTCACAATTTGCGTCATCAAAAATGACTCTTAAATATCAAATTTCACACCTCTAGCTCATCGGGAAGTGTCCTTAACAAAGCCATAAAGTTGGTGACCTTGAAAGAGTAAGTTAAATAAAAGCATTTAAAAAAGAATATGCGATATTCTTTGGCAGAATCGCAATTAAAATATTTATATAACGTTTAAAGTCTGTCTATATGGACTAAGATGCCGAAAAAACTTAAAAAAAAAAAAACTATATTTGAATGAGTACTTTTCATTCGATACCGGCAATCAAGTACTCATATGAATAAAGTATCGAAAGAAAAGTATCGAGTAAAAAAAGTACTAGTATCGAAACAAAAGTATCGATACCAGGAAGTATCGAGTATTTTTTCGTGTCCCTAACCACATCCCTCCATGTGTGTATATGCCTATCGTGGCGCTGATTGGCCAGAATGGGGGAAGGTTGGGTTGAGTCAAGGAGGGAAATTCTCTTAAAGAAAAATAAAAGAAAAATTTAATTTCTTATATAACAATTTTTATTATTTTTCATTTGAGAGATTTAATTAATTAACTATTTTAATTAATTCACTTTAATTTTTCATAAGGCAAGACAAAACTCAATGCTTTCCAAAAGGCATATTCTGGAATTTCTGGAATTTTTTGAGAAGTTGAGGACCTAAGTATTTTTCCTGGACTCTCCATAAGACGAAAATTTTTCTAGAAAATTTTATGAATAAAAAAAAAATTAGATAGATATTCTGGCTGCCTAGCATCACTCTGCAATTTTAATTCCCTTTTAAAATGTTGACTTTAACGTAAACTCGAAAAAAGAGGAATTTATCATATTAAATGATCCAGGTCATCATGCTCTTTAATTTGTTATCATAGAGGAAATACTAACAACATTCCATGTTTCAGGAAATGTTTAAATATTTTCAAATTTAATTAGATTTATGAAAGATAAAAAAAATATGTTTAGTTAACATGCATAGGTGCTAGTTTAATTTTGCAAAGTCATTAGCAAATTCAATCAAATAAAGGATAAAGGGAGTGAGTGGATGGGTAGGCTAGAAGAATGAGAGGGGGGGGGGGGGGGGTAATGTTTCGACGATAACATGTTTTGAATACTAATTCCATTCATTCTGAAGATGAACTTAATAATTTAATTTGATGCTAAAAGTTTTGAAAAATTAATTTGAAATATTCAGAGAGAATTAATTTATTTTTTATTAAATAAATAAAATTTTTGTGTGTATGTTTATTTGTTGGTAGGCCGTGGGCACCCGGGATCTCCAATCCCTTTGAAATAATTTTAAATTCCATTTAATGAATTAAAAAATAATCGGATATAGAATTATACATTTTTTTTGTGAATAAATATAATAATCTTTGACGTTCACTTGTTCTGAGTGAGATTACGATTTGCGTCATGGAATGTCAAGTTAAAATAAAAAAAATCATGACTTATTGGGAACAAATTAATAAATTTTGAATTCGGGTGGAACTAGAATCACAACAATTAGGTCAAAAACGGGAATATTCCCTAAAAAGCAGTCAGATGAAAAAATAAAATCACTATATTTTGTTGCCGACCTTTCGAGAGATTGACGCACTCATCTTAAGGGCAAGCAAATTGTTAGAATTAAGTACAGCTGTTGCGGTACTGTATGTTTATACATGTTCTTATTTATTAGTATTAAAATACAGTAGAACCTCGCTTAACGAGCAAAATAAATTGTAAAATAATGACTAGCTTAACGAGCGATTTTTCCATTAAAGAGTACAAAATGGACTCGTTAAAAAAAAAGTCTGTCCAATTAGTTTATAATTTGGCTTATATTTGCGCACTTTTAAATTTAGTGATTACAATTTAGAAAAAAAAAAAAATAATAATTTAATTTAATGTAGCATCATAGGTCGCTTGTGATTCCCCATTTTCTCAAACTTGTGTTATATTGTTAAATGTACATGAATAAAAATTAATTGAATTAATTATTGGGAAGATTATAGATTTGTAATATTTTTTGTGAAAAGTTTATTAAACCCTTGCAAAAATGTTCCCGAAGAAAAAGTCGCAAGAAGAGTCGCCATAAGAGAGTATTTTTTCGACATGGAACGCATTAACGTATTTTACATTAATTTATATGAGAAAAATTGTTTCGCATAACGAGTGTTTCGCTTTACGAGTTTGATTCTGGAACGAATTCAACTCGTTAAGCGAGGTTCCACAGTATTTTATTATTTTTTATGTTACTTGTGTGTGAAAGTGGCTATGATTGATATACAGTAGTTGAACAATGGCACGAGCTGGCAGCCAGGAAGAAGTGTCTCAAACTCCCAAAAATTCGTTACGTTTTGATCAAAAAAATTTATTCGAATCATCAGGAAATCGGGAGTTGTCTTTGTAAATATTTATCTCAGCCAAAAACATCGGAGATGCAAAAGGGGCGCCTCGCATTATTTTTGCCTAGCGTCGAGGTGAAATCAAAAAAATGCGCCTCGCTTTTCTGATTTATATAAAAGCGAGGAAATATTTTCACTTAAATAAAACCCCTACAGAATTTTATTTGTTTCATATATCCTCGCTTTTATATAAATCAGAAAAGCGAGGCGCATTTTTTTGATTTCACCTCGACGCTAGGCAAAAATAATGCGAGGCGCCCCCTTTTTGCATCTCCGATGTTTTTGGCTGAGATTTCACTTCTTTTTGTGAAATATTACATGAAAATATTATTTATTAATTTTTGTTTATTAAATATTAAGTTATCCCATGAATAGATCTTTTAATATGCATTCCAAACAGTAAAAATTAAATACATCGTTTGGTATCCATTCGAAACGATAAACATAGGATTTTACCAAATTTTATAAAATTTTACGTTTTTTATTTTTGTTATGTTGGTAGATTGTAAATACTTCGTTTGGTATTCATTCGAAACGATAAACATAGGATTTCACCAAATTTTATAAAATTTTAGGTTTTTTATTTTTGTTATGTTGGTAGATTGTAAATACTTCGTTTGGTATTCATTCGAAACGATAAACATAGGATTTCACCAAATTTTATAAAATTTTAGGTTTTTTATTTTTGTTATGTTGGTAGATTGTAAATACTTCGTTTGGTATCCATTCGAAGCGATAAACATAGGATTTCACCAAATTTTATAAAATTTTAGGTTTTTTATTTTTGTTATGTTGGTAGCACTCCTTCTTATCACGTTAATCTATTTCTATCTGAATGGATCTATCCTAAAAAATTTTTGTTCCATTTGGGATGAAAATTACTAATATTAATAGATATGTTCCTAGATGACGTCATCAGGGAGCAAAATAGTTAGAATTGTCTTTTCGCCATGTTAAAGATAGGACAAATTTGAAATTTTGAATACCTCTCAAAAAGTCACTTTTGATCCAAAATGAAATTTTATATCAAAGGTATCGGGTTTTTGATAGTATCTATTTGTATTTTAAATTTCATCCTAATCGGTCCAGCAGGGAAACCTGTAGCTTTGTCTAAAAATTTGAAAATTGAAGAAAAGAATGAAAAAAAAAAAAAAAAAAAAAAAAAAAAAGAAAAAAAAAAAAAAAAGGAAAAATAAGAGACTAACTTTTGACCTTCCGAAATCGGCAAACTCTCAACTTTGAGCCTCTGCCATTCTGTTTGGGACTGGAATTTTTTTTTGAATTCGTGCTCAAAATAATCCTTATTTATTCTAGTTTAATATAAAAAAAATTTGGCTCCGATATCTTAAAACCTTTTTGAGATATTCGCCCAGAAAGAGAAAAGTTTCTCAAAAAATTTTTTTCACGTCCCTATCTTTTATTAAGGATTTAAAATCATTCTTGATAATATAGTCTAGGGACGACTCGTCCATCTAAATGCAATGGGCCATTGGCATCTATTGGAATATCAACTAAATGGTAGTATTAAGAGTTTCTTTGCTTTCTTTTGCTTTTCACATGCTCGGCGACGAGTCGCTCCCGCGACTCTTGATTCATATATTGATTTAGTTGACTAATAAAATTATAATTTTACAAGTTGTTTCAACATATTAATAAATATATTAATGTACAGTGAGGGACAATATTAAGTCCCACCCATGCGTTTTCTACTTGTTATTATTTCATTATTTCTAAAAAATGTTTATATATTTTTTAATGGAAGCTTTATGGTTCAAACCTAGATAATTTTCAATAAAGATTTTCATTTTCTTTTATAAAAACAATGAAATAATCACAGTATTAGAAAACTCATAAGTGGGACTTACCTTTGGCGCTCACTGTACATTTACATATGACAACTCCCGATTGCCTGGTGGGAGGACACAAGCTGCAGAATGTGTGGTAGAGAGGAGGAAAACCTGGAACACATCCTGCGATGTCTATGCTTCAAGATGAGAGTTCCGGATCACCTAAAGCAACACCTGGAGGAACTAGGGAAGAGAAAATCCTGAAGAAGGCCCCGGA
Source organism: Euborellia annulipes (assembly GCA_023213315.1). Lineage (NCBI taxonomy): Eukaryota > Metazoa > Arthropoda > Insecta > Dermaptera > Anisolabididae > Euborellia > Euborellia annulipes. The sequence continues at coordinate 18,073 of JAKCPI010021671.1, forward strand.
AAAGAAAACTTTGGCGTTATGGAATTTTTGGGAAGAAATAGCGAAAGAAGAGAAAAAATAAATGACTTTCTTGTTGGTTTTTCTTTTTCTACTTATGTAAAAAAAAAAAAAAAAACCTTGTATATATGTAGACCAAAGTCCAAATAGGACTAACAATTGTAAGGTCGAAATTAAAAAAAAAAACTCCCGATTGCCGATGATGGCCGAAACGTAGCGAATTTTTCGGAGTTTCATTGATTTCGAGACACTTCTTCCTGGCTGCCACCACTTGTCATTGCTCAAATATTAAAATGAATTATAGAGTATGTGCAGTGTTAATAAACTATTCAACGACAATCTTATGACCGAAACGGCATCCAAAAAGCAAGTTACTGTTTCGGTGATTCGTAGAATATTTTATAAACAATGACCATAGTACGATAATACTAATAAATAAGAACATGTATAAACATGAGATAAACATAGAGTACCCCAATATTTGTACTTAATTCTGACAATTTGAGAGTGCGACAAGCTCTCGAATCCTCGGCAACAAAATATAAAGTTTTTTTTATTTTTCACCAGGCTACTTTTCCCTGGAAGATTCCAGTCCATTCTTCAAATGAAATATCTACAGCTAATCAATTCAATTCAATTTCATTATTGATGGGATTGTACCGAAACATATATAACACATATAATCCTACACCAAAACGTTGTTATCGGATTATAATTTTTTAATAAAATTTCTCTGACTGCAATCGAGAAACAAAAAGCTTTTGAAAAAATAAAAGCTTGTATGACGTAAGCGGGATAGAAAGCCGCTGCATATATCGCCTGCCAAGTCCACAACCCACAACCGCTTGATTTGTGTATTTGAGATTCCAACGAACCAAGAGACGAGGGTTACCATTTTGTTTGGCTTAATGAATACGACGACGACGACAAATATGAGACAATCAACAACATAAAGAGATATGAATAGCAAGATGAAGATGATGAGTCAAGGCATGTCTCAAAGGCAAAGGGGTCTACCTGTTTGGTTAATTATATCATTCTATGATTAATTATATTGTAGGTTTATTATATTAAAATGAAAGAGACAGAAAGAGAGAGCAAAATAGATAATAGAAACAAAATAAACGCAGTTCATGAAATTAGAATTCTGAAAATCGTTATATTGTTAACTAACTCTGTTAACCTCCTTTCAAAAAACTTTACAAAAGACAAAAAATACACATTCATTACAGAAAATCAATAAACAACGAGTCACCACAAAAATCCCAACAATGTCCCCTTTGATCACCATCTCTTCTCTCTTCTCTCTTCTAATGTAAGAAGAGAGAAGAGAGAAGATATGGTGACGTCATGGGATAAGGGAGGTGGATCAAAGGGGGGATTGTTGAGACTTTGTTGTGATTCGTTGTTTATTGATTTTCTGTATTGAATGTGTATTTTTACTTTCTCTTACCTCTATATATATGTTAATATATAGAGAGAAAAAGTATTGGATTCATGTCAAAAATTCGATGTCGAGATTTTGATGGATCTTCACGTTTTGAGGTCCCCTGAATCCAAAAAAGTGGTTTTCGCGTCATGGTCTGTCTGTGTGTCTATGTGTCTGTCTTTGAATAAAATATCTCAAGAACGAAAAGAGCTAGGAGGTTGAAATTTTATATTTAAGTTAGGCACCCTCATGGGACGCGACACGAAGCTTTTGAACAAAATCGACCAAAGAGTACTAGTACTTTACTGATGCACTTTTTCAGTTTTTTTCGATTTTCTCAAAATTCGCTCCAACGATTTTTTTAAAAATTCAAAAATCAATTATTTTTTAGATTCTCTTTGAAATGTATATTCTCATTTTGTCATTGAAATCTTCTGAAGACCACTTTACTCTTGTACTCCATAGAAAAGATAGGAGAAATGGTTGCTATGGTAACAAAATATAAATATTTTGCCATACTTATAAATTTTACATCTTGAAAATCGAATGAACCGTACTGTCGGAAACTAAATACATGTCGACACAAAAAATCTGGTGCGCCAGTCACACCAGACTTTGTTGTCTCGAGATTAATAAAGAGTCTTTACCAAACCTGCGGCGGACCCTCCCCTTTTCTTAATTTTTTTTTTTTTTTTTTTTTTAAAAAAACATTCACACTTTTTCTCATTCACACTCACACTCACACACACATTCACACAGTCTTTTCGGCAACTTAGGCCATTTAAGACTTTGACGATAACCGTTGTAGAGAATATATCTATTGTGGGTTCAGGCATTTCTATTTAAGCCATCTGGTATCCAAATGGCTTAAATAAAATCATCGGACTGCCTGGGTCCGAACCCGCGACGTTTGGTATAGGAGGGAGGCACGCTACCTACTACGCCACACCCGGGGGCTCTTTTCTTAATTATGAGAAGAAAATTATTATAACTACGCATTCCAATCCAGTGCCTGCTTGAGGATTTGTTTACAATCATAGAATACACAACTGCAAAGAATAATTAAATATTTTTCTATACATTTCCTATGGGAGAAATCCTAAATTTAGGAATTGATAACTCAAAAAGTTATAGGAATTTCGGGACCCGAGTATTTTTCCGAGACTCTCCATAACGTCCTCTATAAGACTGCAAAATTTCGTTTCAAAATTTCAACGGGAAGTTGGTCAAACAGAGCGTGACAGTGAACACACCGCTTTTATATATGGATATAGATTTTGAAACTAAATATACTTCGACACAAAAAACTGGTTTGACGAGCACAGAAAACAACCTTCAATTAATGAATGTTGTGTTCTGTGCTTGCCACACCAGATTTTTCTTTATTTAAAATGTTTGATATTCGCCTCTTACATAACGATAAGCGACCCGGCAGTGGCGTAGTGAGCTTAACGCGCGCCCGGGGCACAATACCTTTTAAGCGCCCCCCCCCCCCATTCGAAAACCATATAATATTATATGTAGAATATACAAAATTATTATGGGGGCGGTATAACTCGCCGAAAATTTTCTCGCCCAAAGCAAAATCTCGCCTAAAACAAACTCGCCGAAAATCCGGTAAGTTCCAAAATAAAATATTTTTAAAAATCTGGTGTGACTGTCCCACCAGATTTTTTGTGTCGACATACGTATATATAGTTTCCGCCGATATATTAGAAGATGAAATGAAATTTATAAGCAGGGCTCGGGCCCTCGGGCTTGGTCTAGTGGCTAGAGTGCTGGCCTTCTAAACCAAGGGTCAGGGGTTAGGACCCCTGGCAGTCGGATGATATTATCTAAGCCATTTGGATACCAAATGGCTTAAATAAGAATGCCTGGACCCCAAATATATATATATATTATTAATTAATATAACCGTTATCGTCAAAGTCTTATATGGCCTAAGTTGCCGAAACGACTGTGTGCATGTGTGTGTCAGTGTGAGTAGGAATGAGAAAAAAGTGTGAGTGTTTTTTTTTTTATTAAAAAAAAGTACTAATAAAACCTCAAATTATGCATTTAAAAAGGCCGAAATATAAATAAATAAATAAATAAATCTATTACGACCCGCTTCAAAAATCAAAGATATTCTGTGTGTGTGTATGTGTTCAATTTTAAGCATGAAGGAATTGAGCTAGGAAGATGAAATTTTATATTTAAGTTAGGCGCCGCCCTAGGGCGTAAAATAAGCTTTTAATTAAAATCGGCCAAAGAATTTCGATGTACTTTTTCAGTTTTTTTCGATTTTCTCAAAATTCGTTCCAAAGATTTTGATTAAAATTCAAAAATCAATTATTTTTTAGATGTTCCTTAAAATGTATATTCTCATTTTGCTTTTGAAATCTTATGAAGACCACTTAACCCTTTTAGTTCATAAGAAAGATTGAAGCCAGGAATATAAATAGATATTTTCCCATATTTATAAATTTCAAAACATCGTCTAATACAGTGGTTTCCAAACTTTATGTTACCACGCCTCCCTTAAAAATAATTAATCTTATGACGCCCCCCCCCCATTTTTAAAATATTTTATTTATTCATATTTATATTAAAACTAGCAATCATTTGGAGGAAATTGGTTCTGGGGGCCAATATTCGCGCCTCTCCTTAGACTAGACCGCGTCTCCCTAGGGAGGTGAGCCTCACAGTTTGGAAAAAGCTGGTATAAGGGTATTTTATGGCTGGTGGAATTTGTATTAGGATTGCAAGTTAGAAGAAAACGCAACCAGAATTTTTCTTTAAAAATAGTATATTTTAACAGCTTACTTTTCGGCCTTGGTAAAAGCCATCCTCGCATGACCACTAACAGCTCAGAGGATGGCTTTGACCAAAGCCGAAATGTCAGCTGTTAAAATATATTTTTAAAGAAAACATTCCGGTTGCGTTTTCTTCTAACTTTCATTCCTGAAGAAAAATATTTTTCTCAAATCTTATTTTCACCCCCTAGGGGGGTGTTTAATTTAAATATAAAATTTCAACCTCCTAGTTCAATTCCTTCATGCTTTAAATTGAACCCAAACAGACACACAGACAGACCATGTCGCGAAAACCATTTTTTTGGATTCAGGGGACCTCAAAACGTGTATATCCATCAAAATCTCGACATCGAATTTTTGACATGAATCCAATACTTTCTCTCTATATATATGTATATTAACTTATACATATGGGTAAGAGAAAGTAAAAATTCAAATCCGAATTGAGATTAGTTCTATATACAAAAAGATGCGGTAACTCACCCCAGGAAAATTCTAAGTGGACTAATCATTTCTTACTTTTCTACCTAATGAAAAAAATCCCTATAAAATTCTGCAAGGGATTCGATGGGTTCCTAAGTTATTATTCCAGTGTTATTATTGATCTGTTTATGAGAGTTTCGAAATCTTCAAAAATTAATTCCGCCCCAGTAATACGAAATTTTAGAATGACATTAAAATGTTTCTATCCTACTTATACTATTTGCTAAATATTGAATATAATTTAATTTTTTTTTTAACTCAAACGGAATGCACTTATTTTTTAGTAAAAGTATTAAAAAACATTAATATCTTTGTGCATTATAGGGGATGGGGCATTAACCCCCTGGTTAATGCCTTCATAGCCCCCCCCCCTTAAGGAAATGCGAGCCTTCACCGCGAAATAATCTGAATACATTTATAAATAATTATTTTAATTTTAATTTGAAATTATTTTATTTTAATTTTCAATCCTTAATCCACCCACCCCTGTGTAAAAGTATAATAAGGAAATTTGATTTACAAAAATATAGAATATGTGTGTGAGTGTTGAGGGTGAATGAGAAAAAAGTGTATTTAAAAAAAATAAAAAACTAATTTTGGTTTCAATGACACCTACACTCCCCCTCCCCCTTTCAACAGCTTATAATCTCCCTCTACCCTTAGTGAAATACAAAATATTTAATTTCATATTCAAAAGAATCGTTTTTCGCAGTCAAATTATTTGTTTCTATCATTTTTTTTTTCATCGATAAAATGCATAATAATTACCTTTAATAAGACTCTCAAGAGGGTGTGCTGGCTGACGGTGGGGTCAGGGTGGGTTGCACTATATTAATTATTCACTTTGATTCACTTTAAACACAACTTAAATAAGAGCTTGGCGCCTGCATCTCGGCCACGCACTCGACACGACTGAACGAGAGATTCGTCTCTCTGTTTGTTTTGGAATAAAATAGATGAAAATAACAATTCCCTTTTTATTAAAAGTAAAAAAATACCTTTTGCTCTAATTTAACTATATTTAGAGATGGAAAAAAATCTCAACAAGTGATTTGGAATATTCCAAGGCCTTTCATAAATAATCAACCCTTCATCTCATCCCTTAATATTATAAAATAATAATGAACGCTATTTTTTGAATGTTTAATATTTATTTGGCTTCGATTTAGCTAAAAAAAAATTTAAAAAACATTTTTTTCAATTTTTCAACCCCTAATCAAATTTTTTTTTTTTTTTTAACAACTCTCACATTAACACACACATTCACACAGTCTTTTCGGCAACTTAGGCCTTATAAGACTTTTTACGATAACCGTTATTAATAAAATATATATATTATTAATATTGTTTTTTTTATATTATTTTGATATATCGTCGCCTGCAACACGTAGTGGCGTATCTCAATTTCTATCATTTTTCAGGAGAGCTTTTTATAGTTCGTGTTGTTATATTAAATGTGTAGATACGCAAAACCAAAAATCCTAGATAATACGAAAAAGCATGGAAATACAGATTGATTCGTCACTTTGTGATAATGTAAAGAACGCCAGGACACGCCATACCCGTTGTATCTCAATTTTTAATTTTTTTGAGATATGTCACTACGTGATGCAAGCGACGATATGTATATTTTGTAAAAATTTTAGCCCAATGGCAGTTGGCTAGACGGGCAGATGAAAAAAAAAAAGATTATTTATATGTTGGGGTCCAGGCATTCTTATTTAAGCCATTTGAAATCCAATCGTAATAAATAAAATAATTAACAATGTTATCGCCTTCGGAGAGCTTGAAACATCCCTGAATCCGCCTTTGGGTTTTACACATAGGATAATTTTCTAGAATGAGTCTTACTTTAGGCCAGTGGTTTCCAAACTTTGTTACAACGCCTCCTTTAAAAATATTTAATCGTATGACGCCCCCTACCCCACACATTTAATAAAATAATACAAAAACAAAAATCTCTTAATACTAAAAAATATAAATTTATATAAAAATATTTTTTTTATTTATTCATTCCATCCCAGAATCTTCTAAATTTAATTATTTTATTTATAAAACTAGCAATCATTTGGAAAATTGATCTTGGTGGCCAATATTCGCGCCTCCCCTTAGACTAGCCCGCGCCTCCCTGGGGAGGCGCGCCTCACAGTTTGGAAAACTCTGGTCTAATATATCGACGCTTTATATACGTATGACGACACAAAAAATCTGGTGTGACAAGTACAGAACAGTACCTTTGGTAAGAGAAAGTTTTCTGCTGTGCGACAGTCACACCAGATTTTTAAAAATATTTTATTTTTGGAACTTTTCGGGTTTTCGGCATTTTTTTCGGCGATTTTTTTTTTTTCGTCGAGATTTTGCTTTCGGCTAGAAAATTTTCGGTGCGCTTTTTCGGCGACTTTTTTCGCCGACTTTTTTTCGGCGAGTTTTTTCGCCGACTTTTTTTCGGCGAGAATTATTATATTACACTGGCACTACATTTAAAATATATTTTCCAGAAATCAATTATAATAAAAATAAAAATTATCCAGCAATTTTTTTTTTGTTTTGTGGACCATTTGGCGCCCCTTTGTGAGCGGCGCCCGGGGCATCATGACCCCCCTTGCCCCCCCCCCTCGCTACGCCACTGCGACCCGGAACAAAAGAAATAAAAGATATAGATTTGCTTATTCTTGAGAAGGGATAGGATATCCTCTGAGTGGCTGGATATAGGATTAGTTAGCTAAATAAATAAACCTGGAGGAGTTGTAGGAGTTAGTAAATAACCACGGGGGGGAATATTGATTATTAGGTAAATATTTTCCCTCCTACGCCGCCGCCTCTCTCTCTCTCTGCCGATTTTAATTATAAAATTTTACATGCTTTATTACTTGGAACCCACCCAAAAGTAGTTTTAAAAAAATTTCAAATTCTAAACTTTATCTCAAGTACTCGTAAAAGAGGCTAGGGAGAGGAAAAATAAAGCCATTAAATTCTTTCGTAAATTCTATTATATTAGAAAAGTTTTTTGTTTACAAACAAACAACCCACTAAAGAATATTTTCAATGAAATTTTTATATTAAAATAATAAATATCAAATTTAAATAGTTGTCCTTGTCTAAAGGGCCCCATACACGCCGTACTTTGGTACGCGAGCCCGGCTCGGCTCGCCTTCAAACGAGCCAAATCCGCATGTGTGTGGGCTTTTATGAGCCGAGGGATAGAAGGCCCAAACGGATCTGCACAGGCTCGGCTCGGCTCGGCTCGTGAGAGCCCACACACGAGCGGATTTGGCTCCCCTCGTATGAAGACGAGCCGAGTCGGGAGCGTGTACTAAAGTACGGTGTATATGGGGCTCTTAAGAGTGGGTGGCAGTTGCAGAATTATTTTATGAAAGTAAGAAACTGACCACACAATACATAACTTATTCGAAAGCCGCGTGATGTGCTGAGATCAAACAAGATTTTTTGTGCCAATATATTAAATACGTATATTTATAGGCCAAGGGCTGGCAACAAAAATGGGCAGGAGTTTTCTGAAGGCTAATATTTTCAGAATAGGTTGCATTTTAGTGATGGAGAGATACTCTAGAGTCAGCACTTCCAGTACCTGGGCCTTTGGCGCGAATAAGCCGGTAAAGTTGCGGGAAGATGGTTTTTCACAAATATCTCGAAAACTATGCGATTTTCCGCAAAAATTCATCTATACAGAAATAATCGAAATTAAATTACAAACAAAAGTGGTCTAGCA